>CM059811.1:17017578-17022578 GCA_030435695.1 Brachymystax lenok tsinlingensis | reverse complement strand
ATCTTTACCACTACCTACATGGCAACATATTATCTATTATCTTTACCACTACCTACATGGCAACATATTATCTATAATCTTTACCACTACCTACATGACAACATATTATCTATAATCTTTACCACTACCTACATGACAACATATTATCTATAATCTTTACCACTACCTACATGACAACATATTATCTATAATCTTTACCACTACCTACATGACAACATATTATCTATTATCTTTACCACTACCTACATGACAACATATTATCTATTATCTTTACCACTACCTACATGGCAACATATTATCTATTATCTTTACCACTACCTACATGACAACATATTATCTATTATCTTTACCACTACCTACATGACAACATATTATCTATAATCTTTACCACTACCTACATGGCAACATATTATCTTTACCACTACCTACATGACAACATATTATCTATTATCTTTACCACTACCTACATGACAACATATTATCTATTACCTTTACCACTACCTACATGGCAACATATTATCTATAATCTTTACCACTACCTACATGACAACATATTATCTATTATCTTTACCACTACCTACATGACAACATATTATCTATTATCTTTACCACTACCTACATGACAACATATTATCTATTACCTTTACCACTACCTACATGGCAACATATTATCTATTATCTTTACCACTACCTACATGACAACATATTATCTATTATCTTTACCACTACCTACATGGCAACATATTATCTATTATCTTTACCACTACCTACATGACAACATATTATCTATTATCTTTACCACTACCTACATGGCAACATATTATCTATTATCTTTACCACTACCTACATGACAACATATTATCTATTATCTTTACCACTACCTACATGACAACATATTATCTATTATCTTTACCACTACCTACATGACAACATATTATCTATTACCTTTACCACTACCTACATGACAACATATTATCTATTATCTTTACCACTACCTACATGACAACATATTATCTATAATCTTTACCACTACCTACATGACAACATATTATCTATAATCTTTACCACTACCTACATGACAACATATTATCTATAATCTTTACCACTACCTACATGGCAACATATTATCTATAATCTTTACCACTACCTACATGACAACATATTATCTATTATCTTTACCACTACCTACATGACAACATATTATCTATAATCTTTACCACTACCTACATGACAACATATTATCTATTATCTTTACCACTACCTACATGACAACATATTATCTATTATCTTTACCACTACCTACATGGCAACATATTATCTATAATCTTTACCACTACCTACATGACAACATATTATCTATTATCTTTACCACTACCTACATGACAACATATTATCTATTATCTTTACCACTACCTACATGACAACATATTATCTATTATCTTTACCACTACCTACATGACAACATATTATCTATAATCTTTACCACTACCTACATGACAACATATTATCTATAATCTTTACCACTACCTACATGGCAACATATTATCTATTATCTTTACCACTACCTACATGGCAACATATTATCTATTATCTTTATCACTACCTACATGACAACATATTATCTATAATCTTTACCACTACCTACATGACAACATATTATCTATAATCTTTACCACTACCTACATGACAACATATTATCTATAATCTTTACCACTACCTACATGACAACATATTATCTATTATCTTTACCACTACCTACATGACAACATATTATCTATAATCTTTACCACTACCTACATGACAACATATTATCTATTATCTTTACCACTACCTACATGACAACATATTATCTATTATCTTTACCACTACCTACATGGCAACATATTATCTATAATCTTTACCACTACCTACATGGCAACATATTATCTATAATCTTTACCACTATCTACATGACAACATATTATCTATAATCTTTACCACTACCTACATGGCAACATATTATCTATTATCTTTACCACTACCTACATGACAACATATTATCTATAATCTTTACCACTACCTACATGGCAACATATTATCTATTATCTTTACCACTACCTACATGGCAACATATTATCTTTACCACTACCTACATGACAACATATTATCTATAATCTTTACCACTACCTACATGACAACATATTATCTATTATCTTTACCACTACCTACATGGCAACATATTATCTATTATCTTTACCACTACCTACATGACAACATATTATCTATAATCTTTACCACTACCTACATGACAACATATTATCTATTATCTTTACCACTACCTACATGGCAACATATTATCTATTATCTTTACCACTACCTACATGACAACATATTATCTATAATCTTTACCACTACCTACATGACAACATATTATCTATTATCTTTACCACTACCTACATGGCAACATATTATCTATAATCTTTACCACTACCTACATGACAACATATTATCTATAATCTTTACCACTACCTACATGACAACATATTATCTATAATCTTTACCACTACCTACATGGCAACATATTATCTATTATCTTTACCACTACCTACATGACAACATATTATCTATTATCTTTACCACTACCTACATGACAACATATTATCTATAATCTTTACCACTACCTACATGACAACATATTATCTATAATCTTTACCACCACCTACATGGCAACATATTATCTATAATCTTTACCACTACCTACATGGCAACATATTATCTATAATCTTTACCACTACCTACATGGCAACATATTATCTATTATCTTTACCACTACCTACATGGCAACATATTATCTATTATCTTTACCACTACCTACATGCAACATATTATCTATAATCTTTACCACTACCTACATGACAACATATTATCTATAATCTTTACCACTACCTACATGACAACATATTATCTATTACCTTTACCACTACCTACATGGCAACATATTATCTATTATCTTTACCACTACCTACATGGCAACATATTATCTATAATCTTTACCACTACCTACATGGCAACATATTATCTATAATCTTTACCACTACCTACATGACAACATATTATCTATTATCTTTACCACTACCTACATGGCAACATATTATCTATAATCTTTACCACTACCTACATGGCAACATATTATCTATAATCTTTACCACTATCTACATGACAACATATTATCTATAATCTTTACCACTACCTACATGACAACATATTATCTATTATCTTTACCACTATCTACATGGCAACATATTATCTATAATCTTTACCACTACCTACATGGCAACATATTATCTATAATCTTTACCACTACCTACATGGCAACATATTATCTATTATCTTTACCACTACCTACATGGCAACATATTATCTATTATCTTTACCACTACCTACATGGCAACATATTATCTATTATCTTTACCACTACCTACATGACAACATATTATCTATTACCTTTACCACTACCTACATACAACATATTATCTATTATCTTTACCACTACCTACATGGCAACATATTATCTATAATCTTTACCACTACCTACATGACAACATATTATCTATTACCTTTACCACTACCTACATACAACATATTATCTATTATCTTTACCACTACCTACATGGCAACATATTATCTATAATCTTTACCACTACCTACATGGCAACATATTATCTATAATCTTTACCACTACCTACATGACAACATATTATCTATTATCTTTACCACTACCTACATGGCAACATATTATCTATTATCTTTACCACTACCTACATGACAACATATTATCTATTATCTTTACCACTACCTACATGGCAACATATTATCTATTATCTTTACCACTACCTACATGACAACATATTATCTATTACCTTTACCACTACCTACATGGCAACATATTATCTATTATCTTTATCACTACCTACATGACAACATATTATCTATTATCTTTACCACTACCTACATGACAACATATTATCTATTATCTTTACCACTACCTACATGACAACATATTATCTATTATCTTTACCACTACCTACATGGCAACATATTATCTATTATCTTTACCACTACCTACATTCACAAACTTCCTCGACTAACCTGACTCGGTACTAGGACCCCCTGTATATAGCCTCATTATTGTTATGTCATTTTATTGTATTACTTTTTATACATTTTATAACTTTAGTTTATTTAGTAAATCTTTTCTTAGCTCTATTTACTGAACTGTGTTGTTGGTTAAGGGCTTGTAAGTAAGCATTTCACAGTAAGGTCTACACCTGTTGTATTCGGCGCACGTGACAAGTACAATTTGATTTGATTTAGTGCACAACTTTTAGCCAGAGCCCTATGTGCCCTATAAAATACTGCACTATAAAAGGAACAGTGTGCCATTTGGGAGGCAAGCATGTACTAATTGATATGTCTTACACGTAGTGGTCGACAAGCTCCTTGGTGATGTAGTGACAGAGCCCTATGTGCCCTGGTCAAAAGTAGTGCACTACAAAGAGAACAGGGTGCCATTCGGGAGGCACCACTAATTGATGTGTCTTACACGTAGGGGTCGACCAGCTCCTCAGTGACGTAGTTGAGGAAGTTCCATCCACCGTAGGCGAAGGAGCCTTGTAGGAAGGCCAGTGCTATCAGCCCCACGTCGTACTCCTGGAAGGGCTCGAAGGCATTGGCTGGCTCCAGCCAATAGTACTCTCCTGGAGGACAAGAGAAGACCAGAGGCTTTAGAATGACGATTGTGTAGGGTTTGGAGGAAACGTTCATCTGTTTGAAGTTGGTCAACTGCTGTTACAGCAACGCAGATCAATAAACAAACTGCCAGGTCACACATATGGCATAACAATGAGGAGGTGTGTGACAGACAGACAGGCAGACAGACAGGCAGACAGACAGACAGAGTATGCACTATTGGTTTGTACACCATGTCTGCTTCGTAGCCAAAACCGGCTGTCTGTCTTCAG
>CM059811.1:16945078-17012578 GCA_030435695.1 Brachymystax lenok tsinlingensis | reverse complement strand
ATTACACACACATCACATTACACACATCACATTACACACACATCACATTACACACACATCACATTACACACACATCACATTACACACACATCACATTACACACACATCACATTACACACACATCACATTACACACACATGCCATTACACACACATCACATTACACACACATCACATTACACACACATGCCATTACACATCACATTACACACACATCACATTACACACACATCACATTACACACATCACATTACACACACATCACATTACACACACATCACATTACACACACATCACATTACACACACATCACATTACACACATCACATTACACACACATCACATTACACACATCACATTACACACATCACATTACACACACATCACATTACACACACATCACATTACACACATCACATTACACACACAACACATTACACACACAACACATTACACACATCACATTACACACACATCACATTACACACATCACATTACACACATCACATTACACACACATCACATTACACACACATCACATTACACACACATCACATTACACACACATCACATTACACACACATCACATTACACACATCACATTACACACACATCACATTACACACACATCACATTACACACACATCACATTACACACACATCACATTACACACACATCACATTACACACACATCACATTACACACACATCACATTACACACATCACATTACACACACATGCCATTACACACACATCACATTACACACATCATTACACACATCACATTACACACACATCACATTACACACATCACATTACACACACACACATCACATTACACACACATCACATTACACACATCACATTACACACACATCACATTACACACACATATTACACACACATCACATTACACACACATCACATTACACACACATGCCATTACACACACATCACATTACACACACATCACATTACACACACACACACATTACACATTACACACATCACATTACACACACATCACATTACACACATGCATTACACACATCACATTACACACACATCACATTACACACACATGCCATTACACACACATCACATTACACACACATCACATTACACACACATCACATTACACACACATCACATTACACACACATCACATTACACATCACATTACACACACACACATTACAGCCATTACACACACACACACATCACATTACACACACATCACATTACACACCCATGCCATTACACACACATCACATTACACACACATGCCATTACACACACATCACATTACACACACATGCCATTACACACATCACATTACACACACATGCCATTACACACACATCACATTACACACACATCACATTACACACACACACATTACACACACATTATTACACACATCACATTACACACACATCACATTACACACACATCACATTACACACATCACATTACACACACATCACATTACACACACATCATTACACACACATCACATTACACACATCACATTACACACACACATCACATTACACACACATCACATTACACACATCACATTACACACACATCACATTACACACACATCACATTACACACACATGCCATTACACACACATCACATTACACACACATCACATTACACACACATCACATTACACACACACATCACATTACACACACATGCTATTACACACACACACATCACATTACACACACATGCCATTACACACACATCACATTACACACACATCACATTACACACACATCACATTACACACACATCACATTACACACACATCACATTACACACACATGCCATTACACACACATCACATTACACACACATCATTACACACACATCACATTACACACATCACATTACACACACATGCCATTACACACACATCACATTACACACACATCACATTACACACCCATGCCATTACACACACATCACATTACACACACATGCCATTACACACACATCACATTACACACACATCACATTACACACCCATGCCATTACACACACATCACATTACACACACATGCACATTATACACACATCACATTACACACACATCACATTACACACACATCACATTACACACACATCACATTACACACACATCACATTACACACACATCACATTACACACACATCACATTACACACACATCACATTACACACACATCACATTACACACACATGACATTACACACACATCACATTACACACACATGCCATTACACACACATCACATTACACACACATCACATTACACACATGCCATTACACACACATCACATTACACACATCATTACACACACATCACATTACACACACATCACATTACACACACATCATATTACACACACATCACATTACACACATCACTATTACACACACATCACATTACACACACATCACTTTACACACACATCACATTACACACACATGCCATTACACACACATCACATTACACACACACATCACATTACACACACATCACATTACACACACATCACATTACACACACATCACATTACACACATCACATTACACACACATGCCATTACACACACATCACATTACACACACATGCCATTACACACACATCACATTACACACACATCACATTACACACACATGCCATTACACACACATCACATTACACACACATCACATTACACACACATCACATTACACACACATCACATTACACACATCACATTACACACACATTCACATTACACACATCACATTACACACACATCACATTACACACACATGCCATTACACACACATTACACACACATCACATTACACACACATCACACACACATCACACACATCACATTACACACACATCACATTACACACACATCACATTACACACACATCACATTACACACACATCACATTACACACACATCACATTACACATCATTACACACACATCACATTACACACACATGCACATTACACACACATCACATTACACACACATCACATTACACACATCACATTACACACACATCACATTACACACACATCACATTACACACACATCACATTACACACACATCACATTACACACACATTACACATCATTACACACACATCACATTACACACACATGCCATTACACACACGTCACATTACACACACATCACATTATTACACACATCATTACACACACATCACATTACACACATCACATTACACACACACACACACACACATCATTACACACACATCACATACACACATCACATTACACACACATGCCAGTACACACACACATTACACATCACATTACACACACACGTGCCGTTACACACACACATCACATTACACACACACGTCACATTACACATCATTACGCACATTACACACACACATTACACACACATCACATTACACACACGTCACATTACACACACATGCTATTACACACACGTCACATTACACACACATCACATTACACACAATATCACATTACACACCCATGCCATTACACACACATCACATTACACACACATGCCATTACACACACGTCCATTACACACGCACATTACACACACATCACATTACACACATCACATTACACACACATGCCATTACACACACATCATTACACACATCACATTACACACATGCTATTACACACACATCACATTACACACACATCACATTACACACACATCACATTACACACACATCACATTACACACACATGACATTACACACACATCACATTACACACACATCACATTACACACACATGCCATTACACACATCACATTACACACATCACATTACACACACATCACATTACACACACATCACATTACACACATCACATTACACACACATCACATTACACACATCACATTACACACACATCACATTACACACATCACATTACACACACATCACATTACACACACATTACACACACATCACATTACACACATCACATTACACACACACACACACACACACACACACACACACACACACACACACACACACACATCACATTACACACACATCACATTACACACACATGCCATTACACACATCACATTACACACACATCACATTACACACACATCACATTACACACATGCACATTACACACACATCACACACACACATCACATTACACACACACACACACACACACACACACACACACACACATCACATTACACACACACACACACACACATCACATTACACACATCACATTACACACCCATGCCATTACACACACATCACATTACACACATGCCATTACACACACACACACACACATCACATTACACACACACACATTACACACACACACACACACACACACACACACACATCACATTACACACACATCACATTACACACCCATGCCATTACACACACATCACATTACACACACATGCCATTACACACACATCACATTATACACACATCACATTACACGCACATGCCATTACACACACATCACATTACACACACATCACATTACACACACATCACATTACACACACATCACATTACACACACATGACATTACACACACATCACATTACACACACATTACATTACACACACATCACATTACGCACACATCACATTACACACACATGCCAGTACACACACACACATCACATTACACACACATGCCATTACACACCCATGCCATTACACACACATCACATTACACACACATGCCATTACACACACATCACATTATACACACATCACATTACACGCACATGCCATTACACACACATGACATTACACACACATCACATTACACACACATCACACACACACATCACATTACACACACATGACATTACACACACATCACATTACACACGTCACATTACACACACACATTACACACACATCACATTACACACACATTACATTACACACACATCACATTACACACACATCACATTACACACACATCACATTACACACATCACATTACACACACATCACATTACACACACATGACATTACACACACATCACATTACACACACATCACATTACACACACATGCCATTACACACACATCACATTACACACACATCACATTACACACACATCACATTACACACCCATGCCATTACACACACATCACATTACACACACATGCCATTACACACACATCACATTACACACACACATTACACACACATCACATTACACACACATGCCATTACACACACATCACATTACACACACATCACATTACACACACATGCCATTACACACACACACACACACACACACACACACACACACACACACACACACACACACACACACACACACACACACACACACACACACACACACATCACATTACACACACATCACATTACACACCCATGCCATTACACACACATCACATTACACACACATGCCATTACACACACATCACATTACACACACATCACATTACACACATTACACACATCACATTACACACACATCACATTACACACACATCACATTACACACACATCACATTACACACACATGACATTACACACACATCACATTACACACACATCACATTACACACACATCACATTACACACACATCACATTACACACACATGCCATTACACACACATCACATTACACACACATCACACATTACACACATGCACATTACACACATCACATTACACACACATCACATTACACACACATCACATTACACACACATCACATTACACACACATCACATTACACACACATCACATTACACACACATGCCACACACACATCACACACACACACACACACACACACATTACACACACATCACATTACACACACATCACATTACACACACATCACATTACACATCACATTACACACATCACATTACACACACATTACACACACATCACATTACACACACATCACATTACACACACATCACATTACACACATCACATTACACACACATGCCATTACACACACATCACATTACACACACATCACATTACACACACATCACATTACACACACATCACATTACACACACATCACATTACACACACATCACATTACACACACATCACATTACACACACATCACATTACACACACATGCACATTACACACACATGCCATTACACACACATCACATTACACACACATCACATTACACACACATCATTACACACACATGCCATTACACACACATCACATTACACACACATCACATTACACACACATCACATTACACACACATCACATTACACACATCACATTACACACATCACATTACACACACATCACATTACACACACACACACACATTACACACACATCACATTACACACACACACATCACATTACACACACACACATTACACACACATGCACATTACACACACATCACATTACACACACATCACATTACACACACATGCCATTACACACACATCACATTACACACACATGCCATTACACACACATCACATTACACACACATCACATTACACACACATGCCATTACACACACACACACACACACACACACACACACACACACACACACACACACACACACACACACACACACACATCACATTACACACACATCACACACACACACACACACACACACATCACATTACACACACATCACATTACACACATGCCATTACACACACATCACATTATACACACATCACATTACACACACATGCCATTACACACACATCACATTACACGCACATGCCATTACACACACATCACATTACACACACATCACATTACACACACATATCACATTACACACACACATCACATTATACACACATCACATTACACACACATCACATTACACACACATACCATTACACACACACATCACATTACACACACACATCACATTATACACACATCACATTACACACACACATCACATTACACACACATCACATTACACACACATCACATTACACACACATACCATTACACACACACATCACATTACACACACACATCACATTATACACACATCACACACACATCACATTACACACACATCACATTACACACACATGCCATTACACACACATCACATTATACACACATCACATTACACACACATGCCATTACACACACACACATCACATTACACACACATCACATTACACACACATCACATTACACACACATACCATTACACACACACATCACATTATACACACATCACACACACATCACATTACACACACATTACATTACACACACATCACATTACACACCCATCACATTACACACACATGCCATTACACACACATCACATTACACACACATCACATTACACACACATCACATTACACACCCATGCCATTACACACACATCACATTACACACACATGCCATTACACACACATGCCATTACACACACATCACATTATACACACATCACACACACATCACATTACACACACATCACATTACACACACATGCCATTACACACACATCACATTACACACCCATCACATTACACACACATGCCATTACACACACATCACATTACACACACATCACATTACACACACATCACATTACACACACACATCACATTACACACACATCACATTACACACACATGCCATTACACATCACATTACACACACACATCACATTATACACACATCACACACACATCACATTACACACACATTACATTACACACACATCACATTTCACACACATGACATTAGAAATACCTCCAAGCTTAGCTGTTCTGGTCAGTCTGCCAAGGAACAGAGACAGGCTACTCAGCCAGACAGAGACGGAGAGAAGAGGAGGAGAGGAAAAGGGGGTGGGAGGGAGGGAGGGTTGTTCTTAGTTTATAGTTGTAAAGGAGTGTGTGGTGTTTAGCGGTTTGGGGAAAGGAAAGGGAGGGAAGTGCGAGGGAAGGACTAGGAGGGATGTATGGCCTGATCTGTGGATATGTTGTCAGCTTGTAACACACAGTTAGCTGGTCCCAGGTCTGTGCTTTAGCTCCTCTACAATACAGAAGTTAATGAAAGCACATCAAGTGTAGATCTGGGATCAGGCTAACACAAACTGCCTCTGCAACAAGCTGCTATGGTAGTGGTGTGGGAGAGCCAGTGTACTAGTACACTACATGGGAGTAGGACTGTGACTGCTCCCTCTGCATTCATAAAAAGGAAATAGAGGAAATGTGTGTGTAATAAAGAACCTTCAGATGCACTCTCTCGCAGGGTGACGCCAAGCAGCAAGTGTGTTTGCAATCATCTACAGTAACAACAACCTACGTAACGGAAGAGATATGTGACATTTCTGAAATATGCCCGACAGTGCAGTTATATCCACTTTGCAGCACTTCAAAGAAAGATATTTGACCTGTGCTGCAGTGCAGGGAACATTCTAAACATCCCAACTGAATCTCATAGTCCCCGGAATAAAAAACGACATGAATCCTACTCCCATTCCCACTCTGTTCTATATGCGGTCTGGCTGAGTAAGAGGAACAACCACTGGTTAACACCTGGGAGTACATACTGGAACATGCTGAGAAGCTCCATAGCATGACTGTTCAATAACATGACAACACGCAACCCCCTCCAGGCCATGGAGACGGGGGGAGGGATAGGGGGCTGGCCTGCAACATGTTTTTGAAACTCAACACTTTTTGTAATGTTTCCTCATTGCTGCAGCAGTAGTCTGTCCCAGTGACCAACGAACGGTTAGTGGTTGTGTGTTTAGAAAACCATGAGTGGGGGTCCAGGAGGGGGACACAACTCAAGAAAACAAACAGTATATCCATACAAAAATGTATCACCCCCTACAACAATGTCCATTAATTATAATCCATATAATAATTCACATTTCCTGTTGCTGAAGGATTATTTTCCTGCTGTAGCAAACTGGCTCAAATGAAGATCCTACATATGTAGAATAAGGGCTACACATCGCTATACCTAAAGAAACAGAGGAGAATAATACCTGGACTCCCACGACTCTCCTAGACACATGAAACCCCTTGTATAGCACAACATACAGAATGTCCCTGAAACCCCTTGTATAGCACAACATACAGAATGTCCCTGAAACCCCTTGTATAGCACAACATACAGAATGTCCCTGAAACCCCTTGTATAGCACAACATACAGAATGTCCCTGAAACCCAGCCTCGCCAAGACACAGTCAACCCCAGTCAGAGATACAGACTGTACCGTACGTGCAGGGCCACAAAGAAACCGAAAACAACAGAGACGGAGGAAGAGGAGGAACAGCAGAAAGAGGAGGAAAAGAGAGAGAAGGAAGAGGAGGATGAAAGAAGGAGAGAGAGAGAAAGGAACTTGTCCTAAAGTAACCCTTCACCCAGTTGGCTGTAAGAAGAACAACAGCAGAACACCGGAGAATAAGTCGGTAACAAACAACAACAACGACGCTGAGCTCAACATTCTTGACAACATCTGACCAATTTGTTTCGAGGAAACACACGAGGGCTGACGCCTCGGCCAATCAGATTGCACAGTGTTCTAAAACTATTGCACATCCTCATCGGTGTAGGAAACACTCTCGGCCAAGGAAAATGAATCTTTCTGGCAAGTCTCAACACATCTTTTCCCAGAGGTATTATGGATTGCATAAGGCTTCAGGAAAGAAAACAGTACATTATGTACATATACGAGTGCTGATCTAGGATCAGTTTAGCCCTTTAGATTGTTAGATTATCATAATTTTATGGACAGGGAGGACCTGATCCTAGATCAGCATTTCTATACTCTGAGAATCTTTGTGAATACAACGCCCCCAGATCTTCTCTAATTACTGAAACAATCCCAGCTGGGAAGACTGTATGACTGGGTTCATGATCGGGACGGCACAAAGACGCCCACAGGGAGTCTGTCTGTCTGCACAGCCAAGCTATCATAGTATCCTGCTCTATGGTTGAACTGAACAACATCAGGGCAACAGAATGGCCACAGGTGCATTCCAGCTAAAGTGGGTACTAGGCTTGAATGGTGACACGAAAGAACAGCCAGTTCGAGCCAGTTACAAAAATTTATTGATGAGATCAACTCATAAAAAAATATCATTAAACAGTTCTTATGGGTTTTTGGGAAGGATTTCACAGACAGAAGAAAACATATTAAAGCTATCTGGGAGGTTGTTGAAAGCTCTCTCTCTCTCTCTCTCTCTCTCTCTCTCTCTGACTGTCTTTCCCCCCATCTCTTTCTCTCTCTCTCTCTGTCACTCTCTGCCTGTCTGAGCCCACCTTGTGGTATTTGGGCTACGTGTGTGAGGTTTGTAGAGAAGTCTGTCAGTGGTGCTAACACTCTCCTACTCTGCTACCTCTTTTGACCGTGAGTCACAAGTGGATGTTACTGAAAGAACAGAAGAGAAAATATGGCAGGAGGAGGATGTGCGCGAGAGACAGGGAGGAAGAGAGAGAGAGAGAGAGAGAGAGAGAGAGAGAGAGAGAGAGAGAGAGAGAGAGAGAGAGAGAGAGAGAGAGAGAGAGAGAGAGAGAGAGAGAGAGAGAGAGAGAGAGGAATAGAGAGAGAGAGCGAGAGATTTCACTTTTGTATATTATCTACTTCACTTGCTTTGGCAATGTTTACATATGTTTCCATGCCAATAAAGCCCCTTGAATGGAGAGAGCGCAAGAGAGATGGAGAGAGAGAGCAAGAGAGATGAAGAGAGATGAACAGTGAGAGAGACAGAGAGAGAGAGCGAGAGAGATGAAGAGAGAGAACGAGAGAGAGAGAGATGAAGGGAGAAAGAGAGAGAGAGAGAGAGAGAGAGAGAGAGAGAGAGAGAGAGAGAGAGAGAGAGAGAGAGAGAGAGAGAGAGAGAGAGAGAGAGAGAGAGAGAGAGAGAGAGAGAGAGAATACCTGACCACTGTGACTGACTGAAAATTAAGGAAATCTTTGACTATGTACATATTCAGTGAGCATAGCCTTGCTATTGAGAAAGGTCGCCGTACTTTCTAACCTCCTGCCAAATGTATGGCCATGTTAGAGACACATACTTCCCCCAGATTACACAGACACACAAATAATTCAAAAACAAATCCAATTTTGATAAACTACCACATCTATTGGGTGAAATACCACAGTGTACCATCACAGCAGCAAGATGTGTGACCTGATGCCACAATAAAAGGGCAAGCAGTGAAGAACAAACACCATTGTAAATACAAACCATATTTATGTTGATTTATTTTCCCTTTTGTACTTTAACTAATTGCACATCGTTACAACAGTGTATATAGATATAATATGACATTTGAAATGTCTCACTATTTTGGAACTTAATGTTTGCTTTTTTTCACATCCGAATTACACTTGCCTTGGCAATTTAAACATATGTTTCCCATGCCAATTTGAAATGAATTGAATTGAGAGGGAGACAGAGACAGAGACACACAGAGAGACAGAGAGAGAGAGAGAGAGAGAGAGAGAGAGAGAGAGAGAGAGAGAGAGAGAGAGAGAGAGAGAGAGAGAGAGAGAGAGAGAGAGAGAGAGAGAGAGAGAGAAAGTATGTGTGAAGGGTGAGTGAAGCAGAAACAGACCCAGGTTAAATTCAACCTCACGAAGTTGTTCCCTACATTTTGCCCTCCTTTACTCTCCTTCCCAGATCTGATATGATGGAATAAGTGAAAGCAATACAACGTAGACTAGATGTAGCTACTGCTTGCACCAATCCAGTTTTCTCAGATCTGTAGATGTTTTACTCCTCTCTCTTTCGCATGTCCCTTTCCCGCCCTTTCCACTCTTCCAGCACGAAGAGGCGCTACTACAACACTACTTCACACACCAATACAACAGAATCTTCTGGGTTTCCTACAAACAAAGAATATTTGGCATGCAGAGAGTTGACAAAACACAGAGTAGAGAACAACCCCATCTAAGTTGTCAAAGTAAGGCTAAAAGAGTTTTTAAGACTTGCACTAATTGTAGCAAAGAATTGCATTATCATTGCACAGCGAAACATTTTCCAAAAACATATTTAACAAAAAACTCTCTCTCTCTCTCTCTCTCTCTCTCTCTCTCTCTCTCTCTCTCTCTCTCTCTCTCTCTCTCTCTCTCTCTCTCTCTCTCTCAATCCATTTAACTTTTTTTCAACACCCTTCCACCCCCCCCCATCACCCCTCTCCTCCACCTCTCCCTCCAGGTTACAGGGTACTCACGTAGGCAGACGCCGGCCAGCAGGCGCAGACCGTTCTCTGGGGGGAAGCAGGTTGGGAAGAGGGGCTGTAGGACATAGTTGGAGAAGGTGAGGGCGATCACCGCCTGGTTGGTGGGGTAGATCACCAGCACTGCGATCCACAGACGCAGGAACCTAGAAGAGGAGGAGGGTGGGAGGAGGGGAGGGAGAGGAGAGGAAGGGGTAAATTAGGGTTATGAACAGCATGTAGACACTGACGTATGTAAGTGCGCGCACATACACATACACACACGCACACGCGCACACACACACGTGCGCAAGACACACACACACACAGTGTGTTTAAAACATAGAGTAGGAGGAGTATAGTAGTTGGACTGGATAACAATGAATTGTATAAATCATGAAGGGGCAGAGCTACTCTTAGAGGGATAGAGGTCACTCACTCACTCACTCACTCACTCACTCACTTACTCAGAGAGTGGATGTGTGTGTGCTTGTGTGTGTTAAGGAGGGGCAGTGTGGGGGGGTGATATTTATCTGACTAGAGGAGGAGGCCACATCAGAACATGTTTTTTTCCTAAATTCTCCACCAGCTTCTGGAGCGGTCATTACGCTTCGCTGAGTTCCCCCTGTTAGCCTGGCTGTTACTCCCAAAGACTGTGTGTGTGTGTGTGTGTGCATGCGTGCAGGTGTGAGCCGGTGTTGAGCCAGAGTGTGTCTATGTGTGTGTTAAGAAAAATGTTCACAAGGCAATACTTCAGTAAGATTAAAGTACAGCCCCAAAGCTGAGCCCCCAGTTAAGGAATTGATTTGCTAACAGTGTGTGATAGTACGTCATCAGGACTGAGTGTCAGCACCACCATGGCTAGTACTGGAATGCTTGACCTGACACCCCCACACCAATGGGGTGGGCACATCCACAAACACCTATGGAGAGTCTCTGCGGAAGAGTCCACCCCCCCCCGGCAACGCAGGGGTGTCGTTATCAACAACCTTGTTTCTGCTGTACCCTCCTACTCCTACACAGTACACCATCAAAACAAACACTCCTTGATCGTAACTTGGTATCACAGAGAGAAGGAAACAGTATGTGCCCCGAAGAACTTCAAACCTAAACATCTGAGGCATCTGGAGGAAACAGTTAGAGACCCATTCTAACATACTAAACAAAGCCTTCAAACAGAGAATATGAGTTAGTTCTGGGTAAAAGTTTGTTTCGTTGTAAACCTCGCATTGATCTACTGACGGGACACTAACAATAGTCTGAGGTGTTTTTGTCTGGGTGGATTCCTCTCTGAAAATACTCTGATACAAAATGGATCCAGCCCGTTACAACAGAAAGTCAGGACTCGATCCGTGTGTGTTTACCATCTGGGTGAACACTACAAACACATTAATCAATGTGGACAAAGGATTGGTGATATGTCCTGGGCAGAAGATACCAGAGAGGATAAGAATGAGTGAGTCAGATCAGTGAATACGCTCCAACACCCCAGATCCAGCCACTCACCCTGCTAGTCCTCCGAAGATGTCCTTGACGTATGCGTAGTCTCCCCCTGACTTGGGGATGGTGACACCCAGCTCAGCGTAGCACAGCGCCCCGATGGCCGTGATGATACCGGTGACGATCCACACGATCAGCGCCAGACCCACGGAGCTGGCGTTCTCCATCACGCCCTTAGGGCTGACGAAGATCCCCGACCCGATGATGTTACCTGGGATAGAGAGAAGAAGAGGGGACAGTTATTGAAGTGACACCAACAGTTATTTGAGGCACTGAGGAGAAAGGAGGGGGCGGTTATTAGCGTGACGCCAGTGTCATTCACAGGCAGGAAGAGCTGAAGGGGGTTGGAGACATTAGGGTGAGAGAACATCAGCTCCACCATCTAATAACGAGGGGAGAAGGGAACGTTATCGATGTGACACCAGCATTTGTCCCAGGGTGTAATCAGGAGATCAATTGGGGGGAACAGAGTGGAAGCAATGGAAACAGCTTAAAGAGGGATTCTAAACAATGTGTGTAACAAAAGCACAGTTCAGAATCCCTATTCCAATCATGAGTGTACTCTATGCCTCTGAGAGACAGCACCGTGTTACCATACCCATAGGAGGAGTAGGTTCTGCACCAGAAGTTCCATGAACACATCTGATTGCTCAGCCTTTAAGCTGATCTCCTAAAGAGAGAAGAGAAGGGGGGTGATAACGAGGGGAGACAAACAGAACGCTGGGATTTAAAGAGTGGTGGAGCGAAAAATGGATGACAGAGGGAAAATGTGAGGACGAAGGAGACAGATGAAGTAGAAGAAAGAGAGAGAGAAACCAAATTATTATTTGTTATTGTTTCTAATTTTATTACAATGTATAATGTATACATTGTTGCTTTGGCAATATTGACACAATGTTTTTCATGCCAATAAAGCAGCTTGAATTTGAATTTGAATTTGAGAGAGAGAGACAAAGAGAGACAAGAGAATTTCGTTTTAACAGCAGTGAGCAGCCAGCCAGCAGACAGAGTGGAAACGCAATGTGCTGAGTTGGCACTGAGGATGAGAAGACACAGAGAGAGAGAGAGAGAGAGAGAGAGAGAGAGAGAGAGAGAGAGAGAGAGAGAGAGAGAGAGAGAGAGAAAGGGGGAGAGGTGAGAGTACAACAAGGACCGACGAGGCCTGTGTGTGTGTGTACTAAGGAGGCCCCTACACTACATCAGAACATCAGAACAATGCCCTGACAGCCTCTATAAGCATCAGACTGGCAGTCAGTTTATAGAGCAAGGAAACATGAAAGAGACTGTGTGTGTGTGTGTTAGGTTAGACTTGGTTCAGATATGAGGTTAAGAGAGGTTAACTACTCACACCCCATCAGAGATCTGACGAAGCAGTAAAGGTCAGAGGTCGGGGGTTGAGAATCAGATTCAGCTGACTGATTGGCTCATAAACCTTGACAGCGAATAGCACGCCAGGGCTAAAGGTCCTACATTAGAACTTGCAGAGTCAGAGTTGACTGAGGAGAATACACAGTTCAAAAGCCAAAGGTATTGATATAGACTTTTTGAATAGAGTGTGTGTGTGTGTGTGTGTGTGTGTGTGCTCTCTTTTACTTCAACATTCCTCTAGTATCTGGAAGCACTAACCTACACACACACACACACACACACACACACACACACACACACACACACACACACACACACACACACACACACACACACACACACACACACACACACACACACACACACACACACACACACACACCTAAACCCCTGACCTGTATTGCCCAATGGTTGCTATCATAGATGAACAGTCTGAAACCACAAGCATTAAAATGCTCCATATGAATCCTGAACTGTACTCGCTGGTTACGTAACGCTGACTTAGTGGCTGAAGGGTAAAGGATGATTCATCTCAACCTTGACTAAAGAAGGCGACTGCTTCCAGGTAGTTGACTACATCTTTGGTACTGTGCAGTCAGTGTGCCAACTTTACAAGGCTTCAGTTCAGCAACTTTGTGTGTGACCCCTGGATGGTCACTGGTGAGACAATGAGAGGGGACTGGGTTAGGTTATAGGGTCACTGGTGAGACAATGAGAGGGGACTGGGTTAGGTTATAGGGTCACTGGTGAGACAATGAGAGGGGACTGGGTTAGGTTATAGGGTCACTGGTGAGACAATGAGAGGGGACTGGGTTAGGTTATAGGGTCATTGGTGAGACAATGAGAGGGGACTGGTAGGATTGGTGTAGTCATTGGCTGGAGGTAGTTTCCACCCTTGCTCACTCCATGAAGGGGAGTTCGCATCCGCACACTTTGAGAAAATGGTGGAGAATTGGGAATGAAACCTAAAGGTCTCTGGAAGCACTAGAACAAGTAAGACCCAAACTCAGCATGTGTAATCTCCAGGAGAATGTACACTAAAACATCACTGGCCTCAAACAATGGTAGGCCTACAGCTCAGACAAAGCTGTTCATGTCATGTGCTAGGCTTACTTCCTCAGACAAAGGCTACGTCCCAATTGGCGCCCTATTCCCCGACACAGTGCACTACTCTATAGGGAGACGTTGCTTACTTCAGCCTTATGATCCCCTTTCATGAACAATGTGCTGTGTAGTGTGTCCTAGTCTACTGCCCCCTTACCAGAGGCAGGGCCCTTAACCAGAGCTCCCAAGCATCAAGCTGTGATGAACTGACAAGCATCCCAGAATAACACAGACAGGTGAACGCTGAGCACAGATATAATGTGCAAAAGGCTCTCCAAGACCTACAACTTAGACTGGGTCCAACTGTGTGCCTGCTCAGGCTTTTAGAGGGATTTGCCCATGTCACGCTAGACAGAGAGCCCGCAACGCTATGCAGTTCTACAGTTGAGGTTGCACCTAAAAGCTGATCTTGGGTCAGTTTGGCACCCCCCCACTAATGATTAAGGTTAGGAAGCTGATCCTAGATCTGTACCAAGGCTTCAACCCAGAGAGTGAGCAGGTTCTGTGGTATTACAAAGACCAGGGAGATTAGCGCATTTTCACTTCCTCCCTGTCCCTAAAGCCTTCTACAAACTGCCCAGCGGAGGCAACCTGCTGCTTGGACGCTGTCCAGAAGGACACACACACACACAGGTGCACATACACACACACACACACACAGACGCTAAGACACACACACGCGCACACACACCCTCAGAGAGTGCTGCCATTAGCACTTATCATTACAGCAGTGCCCAGCTTTGAGTTTAATGGGCCCAGAGTAAAAGAGTATGGAGGTGAAGAATGAAGGATAAATAATGTTAGGAATGAAAGGAGTAGGGGGAGGTGAAGAATGTGGTGAGCTGCTGCAATCCCCATCATCCGCCTGCTGACTCTGATTAGGCCACCCCGAAGGTGGCCTCACAATAGATCTGACTGACTGTACCTTTAGCTCATGAAAAAACTCCCTCAACCCCTTCAAGGGAACAGAGAACAAAGGCTGAGGGAAGAGTTGGAACATGGCAGTTTGAGTTCAGTCATCTGACAATAAGGCCTCTCACGTGAGATAAGAGGAGAGATCAGGGTTGTGTTCATTTGGCATAGAACGGAAGAAAACATTCAAACAGGGAGGGACAGTGCCTGAACTTATGCAACAAGAAACGTTTGTTTTCGTTTTCTGTTGCAAACCACTTTGCTTCGGTGTGCTTTAATGAATATGGCCCAGACGTGTTTGTGAAAGAGTGACCTTACTGTAGACTAGGTTGGCTCTGGTAATCGACCACCACTATGTCTGAATGACTGTGGATTATGGATGGTCATAAACATGGAGTGTCATCATGACATGTAGCCTACTATGGTAATCGTTGGCTTGCTCTTTCAAACCTTCACGATTGGGTTTAAATTATGTGGGTTAAACTGTTAATGATATTTGGAAGATGAAGAACCTATGGACCGGGTGGGAGCAATTCACTACTCTAGTCTCTTCATTCTTTTGCAATAAAAAAAATCAAGGGTTGCGACCCAAGTGGCACCCTATTCCCTATATAGTGCACCACTTTTGACCAAGGTCCATAGGGTCATGCACTTTAAGAATAGGGTGCCATTTTCGTTTTTGAACACTTCTGTTTTAATGATGGCGAGTCTAGTACTTATGTTGGAGATGAATGAATGATATTTGAATGGTGGAGAGTCTATGGGGCAGAAGTCAGGAAATAGGGCTCTCTTCATAAAGGCTCATTCAATAGAGCTCAAAGGAGAGGTCTACCATGGGCCTACCCTTCAATATCTGCTTTATTTGCTGTTAGCTGTAACCCCCCCACTCTCTTTTTCTCTCTCTCTCTCTCTCTCTCTCTCTCTCTCTCTCTCTCTCTCTCTCTCTCTCTCTCTCTCTCTCTCTCTCTCTCTCTCTCTCTCTCTCTCTCTCTCTCTACCCCCACTCTGTCTCTAAACAGAAAGGCCCCTGGGACTATCCAGTCAGTTCAGTGACCATGGAAACCTGTCAGTGAGTGAGTCATCTCCCTCAAGGTTGAAAGACCAGAGAGCAGAGACCACACCACTGATTCACCTGGACCTCACAACAACAAATCCTCTGTCCGTGTATCGATCTACACAGCAGCTCAGATCAGATGGGCTTTACAGTGATTTACAATTACACTCCATCTATAGGCTGTATGTGCAGGGCTCTACAGTGCGACCATTTTACTCGCATATGCGCCTCAAATTATTTGCATTGTGCTCCTAAATTCCTTTGTGTGTGCCTACATTTTTTAAACTGGTGCGTACACATGCTCCTTGTAAAAAAAAGTCAGGCGCTGATGAGTTTGAATATCGGGATGATCCCTTTCACTAAGCATAAACTAAGTCATATAGATGGCTCTGATCATAAGTATTGGTGAACAGATTTAGAAGTGATATAAGCCTAGTTCGGTGGTTACATGGGGTTTCACTTTCTAATGCTAATGATGGTGTAAATACTTGGAACTACAAAGAAATTGTAAATGTGACAAAGTGTTGCTTTTCCTTGAAATTACAGCTCAGAGCTCAGACATCTTAATTTACAGAAATGAGGGAAACAATGTCCTGACAGTTTCCGTTTGGGCTGATGATTAAAGAGATGATCAAAGTGTTGCTGATTAACTGACTAAAGAACTCACAGAGAGATAGAGAATGAGAGATAGAGAATGAGAGATAGAGAATGAGAGATAGAGAATGAGAGATAGAAAATGAGAGATAGAGAATGAGAGATAGAGAATGAGAGATAGAGAATGAGAGATAGAGAATGAATTGAATTGAATGACTGGTAACTGCTGAACGATAATTAGTCTACATTAGAAGAAGTTTAAAATGATCCACTAATAAAGTGCCATTTTGAGTATGTGGGAGAGTGACCTTATGCTACCCAAACCAAATCGCTACCCAAACCAACGCACACACACACACACCCTTTCTCTGAGTCAGTGTACCTAAAGCTCAGGTGGGTCACAGTAGGCTATTATTCAAAATTATCTACGCCTATTAATAATTTATTCGCAAACCAGCCTTTGCAAATACGCATGAACATTACTAGAGACGTTATCCATTCCCATGTTTGATTTTTGACACTTACCCACAATAATTCCGCAGGCGCTCACAAGGCCGATCTCTTTCTTCAGAGCCACCCCTCCTCCTGACTCCTTCCCGGACTCGGAGACAGCATCCCCGATAGACGCGGCTGCGCTGCCCCGTTGCCTTGGTCCGTTCGTCATTTCGGTGATAGAGTTGTTCAGTCCTCGCTGTGACACTTGTTGCTGCAGTTATGCCTGTGGTCGCTTTAAATTGATAGCTAAAGAGCACTTGGACGTAGGGGCTCAATGTGCGCTTCGGTAAGACCACACAGCACACTTCACAGCACTTCACTCAAAGGTGTTGAAGATGATTAGATAGAAGTAATTGTTAACTTGTTGCACTATTCTGGTGTAGCCTATTCAACACCTCACGAATCGAATTGAGCCTTCAGATGTTATGGGCAACGCACTGCCACAAATAGTTAATTTAAATAACAATAAATCAGTGCACTTACACGTTATGTAAACTTTGTTTTTAAACCTGTATCCTCATGTTGCTGTTGTCCAGAATAACAATGTATTTGCTGTTAGAATGTTGCACTCGCGCACTACCTGAGCGCTAAGGAAATTGCAACAAGGTAGCCTACCTAATCAGTTTAATAAAATACGAAAAATGCCTAGTTTGCACTGTGGGCAAAGACAACAAAAACACGAGATAACAGTTTTTTTTTATCTCGTATTGACCGTTAACGCGACTGTCTAATTTGAGTAACAAAGTTGTGATATTTCACAGGTAATCTATTTTAATTGTTAGAGATATTACAAAAAAACGTATTGTTGAAAATATATAACCAAATAAGTAACAGGTATTCAATAGTCCAGTTAGTGAACAAGAATGGCGTATTCCAGTGACATACTGCGAAAGAACCCTTCTGTCACAAAAGATTCGTTTTGAAACAGAACTAACACGTCTTTCACTGCTTCCTTGCCTACAGGTGAGAGCTCGAGAGACCCGACTTAGAGCATCCCTTTACGCACAATTAAAACCGGTTGAAAAACACACAACTGTGTCTCCCACCCAAAAACGGAACCTCAATAAAAATGTCCTTTCTGGTCTTCTGGTCTTCAGGTCTTCAGCGGTATCCTTGCAGCTTGGTTTGACTAAACAATGTGCAAGATATTGGGTAAATATACATGTCCCCTTCATATTATGAGTACAGTAGGACCGCCCCTTTCCACACTAGCCCCTCCTCTTCTCACCACCAGGGTTTTTCTTCCATCAGTTCAGCCTGTTCCATATACCCTTCCCCTCCTCCCCGTATTCAAGTAATCAGCTTTTCTTCAACCCCCCTCTGCTCCTAAGGTACGTCCCGAAGACAACACCACACAAACATAGTGGAATACTACACAAACTCTCTCTCCTCCTTTCTCTCTCTCTCCCTCCTTTCTTTCTCTCTCTCTCTCCCCCTTTCTCTCTCTCTCTCCCCTTTCTTTCTCTCTCTTTCTCTCTCTCTCTCCCTTTCTCACTCTCTCTCCCTCTTTCTCTCTCTGTCACTCACACCTGACCCTAAATGTAGCACGTTCACTTGCACCTCTTGTGTTTGCTGGTGGTGGAGTAGGCTATACCATTAGCTTACATACATACAGTGCACTCAGAAAGTATTCAGACCCCTTGACTTTTTCCACATTTTGTTACGCTACAGCTTTATTCTAAAATTGATACAACTGTTTTTCCCCCCCTCATCAATCTACATTCAATATCCCAAAACAAAAAAAGCTAAATAGAAACAGGATGCAGCTGAACTAAATTTTGAGTCTCATAGCAAAGGGTCTGAATACTTATGTAAATAAGGTGTTTCTGTATTTTTATTTTATTTTTAACAACGACTATAAATCTGTTTTCGCTTTGTCATTATGCGATATTGTGTGTAGATCCATTTTAGAATAAGGCTGTAACGTCACAAAATGTGGAAAAAGTCAAGGGGTCTGAATAATTTCCCAAGGCACTGTATGTAATGTAGGGTGGAGAGAGTGCATTTGTCTGACTTCCCCTATGACAACCTTGTTGGCATTGCACACAGACCATACACACCACATACACAATGCACACACAACACACCATGCACACTGTGTATGCAAATGTGTCTCCAGCAGGTCTCTTGGGTGTGGCTGACATGCTACACTTTTGCTGCTATCCTTGATTATCTGCTAAGAGTTTGTGTGTGTGTGAGTGTGAGTGAGTGTGTGTGTGAGTAAAACAGGTGTTTATTTACGGGCAAGCTGTCTTTCAAGATGTATAGCCGAATCATAGCAGGTGTCTAAGGCCTTAAGACTGTGTACATCGAGAGCCTCACCTCTGCTATAATGGACATGATTGATGTTTGATAGTGGTGAGATGCTGTAACAGAGGAAATTAACCATGTGACCGGTCAAAGTCTAGCCATACCACCAGACTATAGTGTCCAGCTGGTTGGTTCTGGACGGGTTATTGCTGAGATAAGCTTGCTTCTACCAGATTATCCAACTCCTATTCCTAACCATAACTATTAGGCCGATCGACAAATGTCTGAACCTGGATCTGTGGTTAGGAAACTCTCTGACACAGAGCTGTTCATTGTTTCTAAGTGGCCCAGTAACCTGCTTCCCCAGTCATGCCCAGTGTGTGTGTGTGTGTATGTGCGTGCCAGTGTGTGTGTGTGTGTGTATGTGTGTGTCAGCGTGTGAGGTCTAAGTAAAGAGAGATCCTCTTCTCTACTCGCCACCGCGTTAATGGCCTCAATGACAGACCAGTGTCAGTGTGTGTGTGTGTGTGTGTGTGTGTGTGTCTCAGTGTGCGGTCACTGTGAATAAGACCCAGTAGGTAATATTTCTGTTCTCTCCCACTCAGCAGTGCAGTCTGGGGTCCTAAATGGCACCCTGTTCCCTATATAGTGCACATTTTATTTTATCAGAACACCATATAGGGAATAGTGTGCCATTTGGGACACATCTGGTACTGAAGGCTATTTTGAGAAATCATTAGCTGAGGTAATGCAACTCGTGCTTTCTTTGTTCCGATGAGTGTTTAGCGCACTAGTGATGAAAGCAGAAAATGTGATTCTGTGTGTTAACATTGGAGTGATGAGCTTAACCAGCTTTGATCATTTGAATTCTGACTCATAGACAGTAAACTAGCACAACTGAACATGCTACCAGGTCACACCCTGGAGTGCAGAAGGTTTTCTTTTAGATGTTGTTGTTGGGGGGAGGCAACTCAATATTAAGAAGGTGTTCCTACAGTTGATTTCTAGTGGTGTGAGCGTTTCAACATTCATCAGAAATTATGAGAATCTTTTCTCGCTGCTCTGAAACCAGTTAAGATTGTCAGGAAATGATTGATACAGTGTATTTCCTTATGTGAAAACACACTTACAATAAGTTTCTCTGGATGAGAGCGTCTTCTAATGACTACATCATTCATTCCTATTCTTGTGGTAATACGTGATAACTCTTTCCTATTCCTGTGGTAATACGTGATAACTCTTTCCTATTCCTGTGGTAATACGTGATAACTCTTTCCTATTCCTCTGGTAATACGTGATAACTCTTTCCTATTCCTCTGGTAATACGTGATAACTCTTTCCTATTCCTCTGGTAATACGTGATAACTCTTGATCAGGTTTGAGAGTGAAACCCAGGGAACATTTTTGTTTGCCCTGTTTGCAGTGATTGATTAAATCCAACTGACTCTAACTGCCTTTTTTGTCTGGAGTGGCACATTTCTATTTACAATGACGGCCTACCAAAAGGCAAAAGACCTCCTGCGGGGACGGGGGCTGGGATAAAAATATACATATAGATATATTACATATAAATATAGGACTTTGATAGTAGACTAAATGAATGACAACTAGTGATTAGACAAGTGATACAATTTGGGAACGGGTGAATAGCACTTTATAAATCAATCAATTGATCAAATCTATTTATAAAGCCCTTTTAACATCACAAAGTGCTTTTTATGATAATCACAGATGCTTGTTAAGTGTACTGTGTTAATGGTATTGACAGTAGTCTTAATACCATACGCGTACTAATGTGTCTTCTAATCTCATCTGTGTAGAGACAATAGACAGCGAGCTAGACTAGAGAGTAGGCTCAGTGTTTTCCTTCTGTTATTGATCATTGGGACAGAGCAGTGAACAGGTTCAGAAGGATCTGCCTGTTTGCAGAGTGGCTTGTTGGCATACATAATAGACCTGAGGTAGAGACAGGCCCCTGTGTGTGGATGCTGTGTGTGTGTGTGTGTGCGTGCGTACGTACGTACGTGTGTGTGTATGGCTGGATGGCTATGTTTGATCTGACCACTGGACCGTTAGGGCAACAAGATAAGGACAGACAATGCCTGCTCACACCCAAGAGATTGAGGAGAGGGAGAGAGAGGGATAGAGTGGGATAGAGAGAGAGAGACAGAGAGAGAGGGATAGAGAGAGAGGGATAGAGAGAGAGGGATAGAGAGAGGAAGAAAGAAAAGGAAGAAATAATTGGGAGAAAAGAAATACATAGAGAATGATAGGAGGGGATGGGGATCAGTAAAAGAAGGATCATTAAAACCACAAATAACCAGAACCAGGACAAAAAGACAGGAGTGTAGAAGGAGAAGTGTCAAAAGAGGGATAAATTAGTGAGAACGTACTGAGTGAACTCCAGTGGCATTTCCTGACTCAGCTGTTCTTGTGCTTTTATCATGCTGATATCATAAACCAGTCCTCTTTCAACACACACACACACACACACACACACACACACACACACACACACACACACACACACACACACACACACACACACACACACACACACACACACACACACACACACACACACACACACACACACACACTCCATCTCTCTGCCTCTGTAGGTGATGAAATGCAAGGTCAAAGACAGAAAGATTCTCCAGATATGGAGGGTTAATGTGTAACTGTGGCTTTTCAACCTGTTTACTGCTCAGTGGCTGGGAAATGTTAACAATAACATGCAAACACAGAGGTAATGGCTGTGGTGCCACAGACCAGAGAGAGGGTCTAGTAGTCAACCTAACAGGCTATTAGATCCAGTCCGTAGGGTACTACCACTATCCCAACCATCCTACCAGACAGCCTTTTTTGAATCCTACGGAGATGATATATCAGGGTTGTATTACAGCTAGAGTCAGAGTGGAGAAAGAGCAAGATGATTATACCCATAAACTCTTTATTGTCTCATCGTAATAAAGGGATCATGTGCAATCTGAAAAACAAAGTAAATGTATAATCTTATCACATTTTCTTCTGTACCCATCTACAATAAAAAGGAGAGTAGAAAGGAAATCTATTTATTGTTAAGACAATTGTGTTTTACTACATTCATTAACTTCCATCATCCATTATGACAGGAATGTGCATTATCTATCTATGAGCTGATAAAATAGATTGTTAAAGTAAATGATAGGGTTAGTAGTAAAGTGAGAGTGTAGCAATATAATGAATAGAATGGGAACATTGACTCCTTAGACCATGTCAATAGCGTAGAATGGGAATATGTGTTCCTGTGTTCCAGGAATTCTAATTCTATGGGTTTATTAGAGTGAGGCCAAGGGGTTCCACCTGTTAGAGAACTGCTGTGTTGCAATAGGCAGACTGCTGGGGCTAGGGTGAGGAGGAGGAGGGGTGGGGTGGGAGAGTGTGTGTGTGCAGCCCTTGACCTCCCTTATGGAAAAAACAGCAGAATTTCACGTGAACACATGTAATCTCGTGTGATCTCATTTGATCACGTGATTTAATGTGAAGCAACATGTGATAACATAAAACTACAGTTGACAACATGATCTGATGTGAAATAACTGTGACAACATGGGGAGGCAAAATCTCAACATGTGATAACATGAAAATACACATGACATTTTTCCAGATAACTTAGGGTGTTAATGTGAAAGGACAGTATGAAGCTGTAGGCTGATTACTTGACATCGCTCTTGGGACTTGAACTCACAACCTCTTTGTTGCTCACTACCTGAAGTTGCTGCTGCGCCACCTGGTCCGTGGACATAATGGTGATCGGCTGTATATTTATTTATCAAGAATACACTTTTGTACTTTGTCTAAAGTCGCGATAGAAATAAAGTAAATATATACAAAAACTTGAAGGTGCTATTTCTATTGAATGACAGTATTCGGATTTAAATTACTGCAAAATCTTGTATATTTCAGCACTGTGAACACAATTGGGACTTTAAAGTTGCAATATGTAACTTTTTGGGAGACCTGGTCAATTTCACATAGAAATGTGTTATAGATCTGTCCATCTCATTGAAAGTAACCCCTTCACAATGCAGTGCTTGATTGTCACAAGCTCTTACAAAGACTATAAAACAGTTACTGTCAACCTTCCGGTACAATATTCCAACTGACGGTTGGTAGAAATGCAGAATATTTTAGACCATGCCCCCAAATATGCTAATGAGCCCCTGAAAGCAGCACATGAATGCAGCATAATGCTGTGTTCGTAAACAAGTGGGACTTTACCACATACGACTGGGAATAATCCATTTAAACAGCCCTCCAACTGGTAATCACTAGTGAGAAACTCGTCTATCATCCTGAGCTCCCACTTCTCCCACATGCTGAACTCTGACGTCAACTACTAAGGAAAAGACCTTTACAACAGCATTTAAATGCACCAACAAAACATTATTAACAAAAATAAATATATTAATTTGTTTACAAGCGTGATAGCTGTACTTTTAGTTTATGGTTTACGCAGCTTGTTGACCATTAACCAATCAGCGATTCTCAATGAATTCAAAGCACGTGAATGCATCCAACGGGTATTTACGACTTCACAACTGGTAAATTCCCACCTCCCACATGGTTACGAACACAGCATTAAATGGAATATATTGGGTAGAAAACTTTACCATTATACTATATGAACTGAACATGTACCCTAAAAGGTACCGACCAGTACCATGTGAGTTCCTATGTGTATCTCTGAGGGTGCCTTATGTGTACCTTTGACATTTTTGTAAACTAGAGAACAACACTGCACTGTAATGCAGTTACACCTCCGACACTGTCCCTGAGCACTGCTATTTTTTTGTTGCCGATGTCAGATAATCTCACAACTATTTACTTGATTACGGGCAACTTTGAGCAAAGTGCAGAAATGTATTCTTACCAATAAATCTGTGGTCGATCTCTGTCATGGCCACAGACCTGGTGGCAAAGCAGGAAATTCAACTCACTGGCATCTCAGAAGTTTAAACCCCAGGTTGGGTTGTTTCCCAAATGTGCTGACCAATGTTGAATGCATCTAAAGTATCCTGTGAGTTTAAATGCAATTTCAAGTGAGGCATGCCAAGTAAAGTTGCAGGAGAGGCCAAAAAGTACCCTACCCAAGTGCATTGCAAGTAAGTATTTAGCAAAACACTAATACTGTATCCTACTGTATTACTGTAGAAATGTATTGTAAAGTGACAAAAATGTCACTAAAAATGAACAGCAATGGCTAGTAGTGTAGTTTAATGTTATCACATGTTGAACCACATGATTTCACATGTAGAAAATTTGAACACTTCACATGTGAAAACATGTGTTTTTGGAATTTTCATGTCTTATTGCTGTTCAGCTAAAGTTTGACCCTATCTCTGAACTAACAACCTCAGGATTGCGCCACAAGTAAGTAGTGTTCTCATACACATTCAATACCTATAATACATCTCTGCATGTAGCAAAAGCGTGCCATCTGCACTGCTGTTTTAGTTATCAGTTATTCAGACTATTCTCTCATCCTTGATTACATGGACTTATATCATCAATTTGAGGGTTTTCTGTATAGTTATCTAATGTTGGTGGGGCATATTATTCTGTTTTATTGTTACACCTGAATAACTATGATAAATATCATCGTTTTTCTTGAGTGTTTTTTAACAAAGCTGAGATGTATTTTGAAGTCCAAAGTGTAGGAAAACAGTTGAAATGAGTTATTGACACAGACATGGTGGCATAGCAGGAAGATCAGAATGCAGTGAACCAAGCAGAGTTCAAATCCCAGGTAAGGACATGTTGAACAACAATTACTGGATAAATAAACATGCAAAAAAGTAGTCAAATATGTAAGTTGAAAACACTGTATGTTAAAAGCACAGAGTGTGTGTCACAGCGACTCAATTTTGTTTGCAGGGCATCACCTGTGAATTCTCATCTGAAAGGTTATGCGATCACATGTTTTTTTCCTCCACTGGAGGCTGCTGAGGGCAGGACGGCTCATAATATTGGCTGGAGTGGAGTGGAATGGCTGGAATGGAGTGAATGGACTGGTACCATTCTATTCACTCCTCCCCTCAGCAGCCTCCACTGTTTTCTTCATACTGTCATACTCCACTGTTTTTCTCATAAAGCGTCTCTGAGTAAGAGTGCTGATCTAGGATTTTCTGTCCATTTAAAGTTATTCATTATGATCTAAAAGGCCGAAACTGATTCTAGATCAGCACTCCTAATCTAAGACTAATGAATATGGGCCCTGAAGTCAAGTGATGACTCAGCATAAACATGATACAGCTACTTCCATGATGTAGGCTATTCTCTGAACCTGTCTAGATGTGTAGACATGGGGGGGTTATGGCACGTGGGGTATTCACGGTATGTTTAGTGACATAACATGATTCATCACTGGGTGGTATAAATACTTCACAATGACAAGAGCGGTCTGCTGCAACCACACTGAGTTGCCCAACTGGGTGCTGGGGAAAGAAGGGAAGACAGGAGAGATAGAGGGATAGAGGAAGATGAAAGGAGGGATGAAAAAAAGAATAGGGTTAGGGATAGAGAGTGGGAATCTTTGTGAGTGTGACAGAGAGAGAGACAGAGAAAGAGAGAGAGAGAGAGAGAGAGAGAGAGAGAGAGAGAGAGAGAGAGAGAGAGAGAGAGAGAGAAGAGTGCAAGAGAGAGGAGTACAAGAGAGAGAGAGAGAAATAGAGAGAAAAAGAGAGAGAAATAAATACATTAAGAAAGAATGAAGGATTGGAGTGGTAGAGAAATTGAGAGAGAGGGATGGTTGGAAGAAGGAGAGAAGGTAGTAAGAGGCGTATAGTGGAGGAGCGTAATTCGAGCCATGTGTTTACCATGTCGCTGAGGAACACATGGTCAGGAACAATATGTTCAAATCCTTCCCCAAACAAACTTCTGGACCACATCGCCATCTTCCACTATCTGTTTACAGGCTCTCTGTTTATCCTCTAACCTACTTCGGGAGTGTGTGTGTGTGTGTGTGCATGTAGTTGGTACTTGTGCCTCTGCCCAAGATGAAACTGTGTTTTTGTGCCAAAGCTTTTGTTTGTTTGTTTGTTTGTTTGTCAGGACACCATTAGCACCTGCTTGTGTGTGCATTTGTGTGTGTCTGTGCATGTGTACGTGTGTGTATGTGTGTGTACGTGTGTCTGGTTAGTGGGTAATGGCAGTGTTTGGGTAATCTCTGTTTATCTAGACTGATCCTAGTGGCAGCTCCTCACTCAATATGGTCATATAGCAGACACTTGTATCCAAAGTCAATTATTCACTCTATTTACGTAGATACAGTGCCTTCACATTTTGTTTCGTTACAACCTTGTTCTAAAATGTATGATATATGTTTTTTTTCTCATCAATCTACACACAATACCCCATAATGACAAAGCAACAACAGGTTTTTATAAATGTTTGCTAATTTATAATGTTTGCTATGAAGCTACAAGCTTGGCACACCTATACTTGGGAAGTTTATCCCATTCCTCTCGGCATATCCTCTCAAGCTCTGTCAGGTTGGAAGGGGAGCGTTGCTGCACAGCTATTTTCAGGTCTCTCCAGAGATGTTTGATCAGGTTCAAGTCCGGGCTCTGGCTGGGTCACTCAAGGACATTCAGAGACTTGTCCCGAAGCCACTCCTGCATTGTTTTGGCTGTGTGCTTAGGGTCGTTGTCCTGTTGGAAGGTGAACCTTTTCCGCAGTCTGTGGTCCTGAGCGCTCTGGAGCAGGTTTTCATCAAGGATCTCTCTGTTCATCTTTGCCTCGATCCTGACTAGTCTCCCAGTCGCTGCCGCTGAAAAACATCCCCACAGCATGATGCTATCACCATGCGTCACCTTAGGGATGGTGCCAGGTTTCCTCAAGACGTGACGCTTCGCATTCAAGGCAAAGAGTTTAATATTGGTTTCATCAGACCAGAGAATCTTGTTTCTCATGGCCTGAGAGTCCTTTAGGTGCCTTTTGGCAAACTCCAAGCGGGCTGTCATGTGCCTTTTACTGAGGAGTGGCTTTCGTCTGGCCTGTCTACCATAAAGGCCTGATTGGTGGAGCGCTGCAGAGATGGTTGTCCTTCTGGAAGTTTATTGCATCTCCACAGAGATTCTTGGTCACCTCCATGACAAAGGTCCTTCTCCCCCAATTGCTCAGTTTGGCCGGGCGGCCAGCTCTAGGAAGAGTCTTGGTGGTTCCAAACTTCTTCCGTTTAAGAATGATGGAGGCCACTGTGTTCTTAGGAACCTTTAATGCTGCAGATCTGTGCATCGACACAATCCCGTCTCAGAGCTCCTTTGACCTCTCGGCTTGGTTTTTGTTCTAACATGCACTGTCAAATGTGGGACTTTATATAGACCGGTGTGTGCCTTTCCAAATCTTCTCCAATCAATTTACCACAGGTGGACTCCAATCAAGTTGTAGAAACATCTCAAGGAGGATCAATGGAAACAGGATGCAGCTGAGCTCAATTTCGAGTCTCATAGGAAAGAGTCTGAATAATTATGTAAATAAGGTGTTTCTGTGTTTTATTTTAAATAAATTTGCTAAAATGTCTAATGGGGTATTGTGTGTCATTATGGGGTATTGTGTGTAGGAAAATGTTTTATTTAACCCATTTTAGAATAAGGCTGTAACGTAACAAAATGTGGACAAGGTCAAGGGGTCAGAATACTTTGGGAAGGCACTGCACTGTATCCAGATGGGGAGGTGTACTGTACCCCCTCCCTTCCCCTGCATTAAACCGGTTGACATGACTGTTTTAAGGAGGTCTGGCTCAATCCAGTTACCACTGCGTTCTGCAAGGGCCCCTTCATCTCTCTGCCTGCCCCACTCACCCCCCCTCTCTCTCTTCCTTTACTTCTCTCTCTCTCTCTCTCTCTCTCTCTCTCTCTCTCTCTCTCTCTCTCTCTCTCTCTCTCTCTCTCTCTCTCTCTCTCTCGCTCTCCTCCTGACACAATGTGACTTTAGCACTAGCATGAGGATTTCTTTAGCCAGCAAACTGACAAATTGCTCTACATGAGAGAGAAAGAGTGGAAAATGGAGAGTTACACTACAGAACGTGGTAAAGTGTGGGAGTGTGTTTGTGTGTGTGTGGATGTGTGTGCAGGGAAGAGGGCAGATGAATGGTGTGTGAGTAGGCTACCTACAGTATAATGTCAGGGGAATGTGAATGTTTTGATGTTTCACAATGATTGAGTTTGAGTGTGTGTGAGTATGTGTGTGAGTACTTGTGCGTGTGTGTGAGTATGTGTGTGTGTGTGTGTGTGTGTGTGTGTGTGTGTGTGTGTGTGTGTGTGTGTGTGTGTGAGAGTAGTGTGTGTGTGTGTGTATGTGTGTGTGTGTGTGAGTACTTGTGCATGTGTGTGAGTATGTGTGTGTGTGTGTGTGTGTGTGTGTGTGTGTGTGTGTGTGTGTGTGAGAGTAGTGTGTGTGTGCATATGTGTGTGTGAGTACTTGTGCATGTGTGTGAGTATGTGTGTGTGTGTGTGTGTGAGAGTAGTGTGTGTGGGCGTATGTGTGTGTGTGAGTACGTGTGTGTGTGTGTGTGTGTGTGTGTGTGTGTACGTGCTCCTGTATGTGTAGGAGCACTGCAGAAAAAATGACATTACTCTGTGAAATGTTACACTATGCATCTGTGTGGACTCTTCCCACGATGCAGCTCTCCATGCATTCACCTGTGTGTAAGCTCACGTATGTGAGCATACCTGTGTGTTTCTGTATGTTTTGTGTATGCATGTGTGTGCGTTTGTGTGGAAATAAATACTACGTATGTACAACAGTATGTATCTACAATGATGTCATGTTGTATCATTCTATATGACAATGAGACATTGTTGTAGCAATGAGAATGTTGTAGCATTCTATATGACAATGATGTCCTGTTATAGCATTCTATATGACAATAACGTCCTGTTGTAGCAATCTATATGACAATGACATCATGTTATAGCATTCTATATGACAATAACGTCCTGTTGTAGCATTCTATATGACAATAACGTCATGTTATAGCATTCTATATGACAATGACGTCCTGTTATAGCAATCTATATGACAATGATGTCATGTTATAGCATTCTATACGACAATGACGTCCTGTTATAGCATTCTATATGACAATGATGTCCTGTTATAGCATTCTATATGACAATGACGTCCTGTTATAGCATTCTATATGGCAATGACGTCCTGTTATAACAATCTATATGACAATGATGTCATGTTATAGCATTCTATACGACAATGACGTCCTGTTATAGCAATCTATATGACAATGATGTCCTGTTATAGCATTCTATATGACAATGATGTCCTGTTATAGCGTTCTATATGACAATGATGTCATGTTATAGCATTCTATATGACAATGATGTCCTGTTATAGCATTCTATATGACAATGATGTCCTGTTATAGCATTCTATATGGCAATGCCGTCATGTTATAGCATTCTATATGGCAATGACGTCATGTAATAGCATTCTATATGGCAATGACGTCATGTTATAGCCTGTCGTACTCATGGTGCGGCTGGCCTTATGAAATGTCTGTCTCCTAGTCTATTAATGAACAGATGAGAACATATACCACATATAGGCTACCACTTTAACCACCCTCAGCACACTCAGCAACATACAGACAGACACGCTGGAGGCCTATCTCCCTATAGTAATAACACATGCCATCTGGAGGCCTATCGCCCTATAGTAATAACACATGCTATCTGGAGGCCTATCTCCCTATAGTAATAACACATGCCATCTGGAGGCCTATCTCCCTATTGTAATAACACATGCCATCTTGAGGCCTATCTCCCTATAGTAATAACACATGCCATCTGGAGGCCTATCTCCCTATAGTAATAACACATGCCATCTGGAGGCCTATCTCCCTATAGTAATAACACATGCCATCTGGAGGCCTATCTCCCTATAGTAATAACACATGCCATCTGGAGGCCTATCTCCCTATAGTAATAACACATGCCATCTGGAGGCTTATCTCCCTATAGTAATAACACATGCCATCTGGAGGCCTATCTCCCTATAGTAATAACACATGCCATCTGGAGGCCTATCGCCCTATAGTAATAACACATGCCATGTGGAGGCCTATATCCCTATAGTAATAACACATGCCATCTGGAGGCCTATCTCCCTATAGTAATAACACATGCCATCTGGAGGCCTATCGCCCTATAGTAATAACACATGCCATCTGGAGGCCTATCTCCCTATAGTAATAACACATGCTATCTGGAGGCCTATCTCCCTATAGTAATAACACATGCCATCTAGCAGACGTTTTTATCCAAAGCTACTAAGTCATGAATGCATACAGTCTACGTATTGGGTGGTCCTGGGAATCGAACCCAAAACCCTGGGTTTGGCCGGTGAAGGCCGTCATTGTAAATAAGAATTTGTTCTTAATTGACTTGCCTAGTTAAATAAAGGTTACATTGCAAGCGTCATTCTCTACCAACAAAGCTACAGAGGACCTCCCTATTACTTACATAAGTACTGTAAGCCTGTGTATCAAGACTCATGTGTTTTAGGTTTCACCCTCTCTTCCTCGACATGATCAAATGAACACTTGGACCACAGCACAGTAAGCACACACACTCCCTCACATATTAAGACGTACTGGTGTAGGGCCAGGAATTTCCCCTAGTCAGGAAAAACTCCTGGCCTCACTCTTTTCTTCAAGATTAGACTGCATAGTATTTATTACTGAAGTGAAAAGGTCTGTTTTAACCAAAGCCAGAGGCAGGTGTACAGAACGTGACGTAGTGATGCTTTGCCAGAAGCTGAATACATGTGTGGTGTGTCTCAGTCAGCAGAGTCGTATGTGGTATGTGTTTGTCTGTGGCACCGTTCCTCTCTGTCTCTGCCCCTCATTCATTTAGCTACTCTTACTACCCCCTTATGTCTGTCTGTCTACCCCCCACACACACACACACACACACACACACACACACACGCACACACACACAGACACACACACACACACACACATACACACACACAGACACACACACACACACACACCTGTGATGACTAAGAAACATGAATTGTCTAGGAGTGAGCATTATTACATGGGTAAAGAAGAGACATTATACTGCTCCTCAGCTGTTTTGGAGGAGTTGTAAGACTCCCAAGATGGATTTTCATTCAAAGTGACACGATTTCACCTATGCTGCCCTCCCTGTTAGTTACCTAGTTTACTTTTTAGACAGTGACTTTTTAGACAGTGACTATGCCACCTAGTGGACAAAGACAGACATGCCTCTATCACACTCACCATGAGAGCATTCTCCCTTGTGTGTTCTTTATAAAATTATGACATTTCAGAGGAGTAGGCAGCCCTTCTGACTCCATTACATAGGAGTTATTGAAAGCTTGAAGTCATTGAAAGTCTGTGAAAGCTTGTATGGTATATATACAGCCTACTCTGCGTTAACAGATCAAGGAAAAAAACATGTTTTAGGCAAGCTGAATAATCCATTTGTACAAAAAAAGTGTAGCATTTACGGGAGGAGGGGTTTCGACCTTGGGAGGCACCGATCTTGCGCGATCAAGCGAAACGAGTAGACCTAGCTATGTGTCGAGCGCTTACTCTGGGTTTAGCCGGAGTTTGTTGCCGCTTCTCGGAGCTCCGCTCGTACCCGTCCGCGCTCTACTACGAAGCGTTCCCGCTGACATTTGCTTCTACAACCGCGCATGCTCTGTCATTTTTAATTGACCAAACTGAGATCTCTCGAATTAAAAATGTACAGGCCTACCAGTTTTCATTGAGAAAGTCCAGTGAATACAACTGAAATAACACAATTTGGCCCGTAGGGAGCAGTGTGACACAAGTCTGTATTTTCACGTTCCAATGTGGGCATACAATCTTCATGAGGAAACTCCATATCTAAACAGTGACACACTGATTCTTACCCCAATCACATCATTAATTTACGATCTCCTTCATTGTGACCCAAATAACTAAAACACAGCTTTTTAAAAAGAGGGTGTTGTGTGGTGTGGTAGCATGCACACGTTTATGTCATACATTCCCAGGTCTCAGTGTGCGTTCTCACTATTTTAAACTGCTATATAAAACGAACATGGCACTGGGCTAGTTAAACAATTAAAATGAAAGCTTTTAATTATCTTGTTAATGCGGTTTAATCTCGTGCTCATGCTCTCTCTTGTTCTTTATGGCGTTGTGTTGATGTTAAACTGATCCAGTTGGTGTGGTGTTGTTGGCTGTGTGAGAACTATGAAGTGAGTATTTTTGGTACTCTCATTCCCACTACAGGTAAGATTTAATTTAGTACTGCTAAACCATTTTATTAGGTTTATTAAGTGTTTTTCAACCGTGTTTACTGTGTAGAACTGTGAATAGCCTATATTGTGAGAGAAGACAGTGGGTGTTAAATATTTCTCTTAATGTGAATAATCCTATTTTATACTATACTACTACTACTGTTCTCTTGTGTTTTATCTTCCTCTTCTTCCTCTTCTCTCTTCTCTCCTTTCTTTGGATAGCTATGTGAGGAATGTGTTGTTACTTGCATCTGCCCTGCCAGTCTTCAGTTGCCGTGGGAGATAAGAAGGACAGGTGCAGAGGCAGTTAACAATCTGTGTCAACGTGTGTGAGTATATTTATGTTTATGTGTGCGTATGCATGTATATGTTGGGTGTGTGTGTGTGTGTATGTACAAGCATGTACTGTATGTGCTAGTTTTTGCGTGTGTGTCCTTGTGTGTGTGTGTGTCGGACCTCGGCCTTGCACAGCTCGTTGCCCTCTGTGGACAGGCTGTGTTTTTGGTCAAGACTGGCTGATGAGTTTATTTACAGAGTGGAACCGCAGTGCTGTGTGTGTGTGTGTGTGTTTGTGTGTATGTGTGTGTTGCACCACAGAGCTCTAACTACGGGAAGGCCTATTCTCAGGCCCTCAGACAGGCTCTCTGGGATACACAGAGAGAGAGACAGAGAGCATGTGTGCATGTGTGTGTGTGTGTGTGTGTGTGTGTGTGTGTGTGTGTGTGTATGTGTGATGCACACATGCCATCACACAGTCTTTGTCCACTAGGTGGTATAGTAATATTAAGTCACTGCCTAAAAAGTCAACTAGTTTAGTGAGTTTATATATAAAGTCAATTGAGTGTGTATATAGTCTAGTGAGTGTGTATATATATAGTCTAGTGCGTGTGTATATAAAGTCGAGTGAGTGTGTATGTATAGTTTAGTGAGTGGATATATAAAGTCAATTGAGTGTATATATAGTCTAGTGAGTTTGTATATAGTCTAGTGAGTGTGTATATAGTCTAGTGAGTGTGTATTTAAAGTCAATTGAGTGTGAATATAGTCTAGTGAGTGTGTATATATAGTTTAGTGAGTGTATATATAAAGTCAATTAAGTGTGTATATAGTCTAGTGAGTGTGTATATATAGTCTAGTGAGTGTGTATATATATATAGTCTAGTGCGTGTGTATATAAAGTCGAGTGATTGTGTATGCATAGTTTAGTGAGTGTATATATGAAGTCAAATGAGTGTGTATATATAGTCTATTGAGTGAGTATATAAAGTCTAGTGAGTATGTATATATAGTCTAGTGAGTGTGTATATATAGTCTAGTGAGTGTGTATATAAAGTCTAGTGAGTGTATATATAAAGTCAGTTGAGTGTGTATATAGTCTAGTGAGTGTGTATATATTCTAGTGAGTGTGTATATATATCTAGTGAGTGTGTATATAACGTCTAGTGAGTGTGTATATATAAAGTAAATTGAGTGTATATATAGTCTAGTGAGTGTGTATATATAAAGTCAATTGAGTGTGTATATAGTCTAGTGAGTGTGTATATATAATCTAGTGCATGTGTATATAGTCTAGTGAGTGTGTATATATAGTCTAGTGAGTGTGTATATACATTCTAGTGAGTGTGTATATATAGTCTAGTGAGTGTGTATATATGGTCAAGTGAGTGTGTATATATAGTCTAGTGAGTGTATGTGTAAAGTCAATTGAGTGTATATATAAATAGTCTAGTGAGTGTATACATAAAGTCCAGTGAGTGTGTATATATAGTCTAGTGATTATGTATATATAGTCTAGTAAGTGTGCATATATAGTCTGATGAGTGTATATATGAACTCAAGTAAGTTTGTATATATAGTCTAGGGATTGTGTTTATATAGTCTAGTGAGTGTGTGTATATATAGTCTAGTGAGTGTGCATATATAGTCTAGTTAGTGTGTATATATAGTCTAGTGAGTGTGTATATATAGTCTAGTGAGTCTGTATATAAATTCTAGTGAGTGTGTATATATAGTCTAGTGAGTCTTTAAATATAGTCTAGTGATTGTGTATTAGTAGTCTAGTGAGTGTGTATATGTAGTCTAGTGAGTGTGTATATATGGTCAAGTGAGTGTGTATATATAGTCTAGTGAGTGTATGTATGAAGTCAATTGAGTATATATATATAGTCTAGTGAGTGTATATATAAAGTCTAGTGAGTGTATATATATAGTCTAGTGAGTGTGTATATATAGTCTAGTGAGTGTGTATATATAGTCTAGTGAGTGTGTGTATATATAGTCTAGTGCGTGTTTATATATAGTCCAGTGAGTGTGTATATATAGTCTAGTGAGTGTGTATATATAGTCTAGTGAGTGTGTATATATAGTCTAGTGAGTGTGTATATATAGTCTAGTGCGTGTGTATATATAGTCTAGTGAGTGTGTATATATAGTCTAGTGAGTGTGTATATATAGTCTAGTGAGTGTGTATATATAGTCTAGTGAGTGTGTATATATAGTCTAGTGTGTGTGTATATATAGTCTAGTGAGTGTGTATATATAGTCTAGTGAGTGTGCATATATAGTCTAGTGAGTGTGCATATATAGTCTAGTGAGTGTGTATATATAGTCTAGTACGTGTGTATATAAAGTCGAGTGAGTGTGTATGTATAGTTTAGTGAGTGTATATATAAAGTCAATTGAGTGTATATATAGTCTAGTGAGTTTGTATATAGTCTAGTGAGTGTGTATATAGTCTAGTGAGTGTGTATATATATAGTCTAGTGCGTGTGTATATAAAGTCGAGTGATTGTGTATGCATAGTTTAGTGAGTGTATATATGAAGTCAAATGAGTGTGTATATATAGTCTATTGAGTGAGTATATAAAGTCTAGTGAGTATGTATATATAGTCTAGTGAGTGTGTATATATAGTCTAGTGAGTATGTATATAAAGTCTAGTGAGTGTATATATAAAGTCAGTTGAGTGTGTATATAGTCTAGTGAGTGTGTATATATTCTAGTGAGTGTGTATATATATCTAGTGAGTGTGTATATAACGTCTAGTGAGTGTGTATATATAAAGTAAATTGAGTGTATATATAGTCTAGTGAGTGTGTGTATATATAGTCTAGTGAGTTTGTATATAGTCTAGTGAGTGTGTATATATAGTCTAGTGAGTGTGTATATACATTCTAGTGAGTGTGTATATATAGTCTAGTGAGTGTGTATATATGGTCATGTGAGTGTGTATATATAGTCTAGTGAGTGTATGTGTAAAGTCAATTGAGTGTATATATAAATAGTCTAGTGAGTGTATACATAAAGTCCAGTGAGTGTGTATATATAGTCTAGTGATTATGTGTATATATAGTCTAGTAAGTGTGCATATATAGTCTGATGAGTGTATATATGAACTCAAGTAAGTTTGTATATATAGTCTAGGGATTGTGTTTATATAGTCTAGTGAGTGTGTGTATATATAGTCTAGTGAGTGTGTATATAAAGTCTAGTGAGTGTATATATAAAGTCAGTTGAGTGTGTATATAGTCTAGTGAGTGTGTATATATTCTAGTGAGTGTGTATATATATCTAGTGAGTGTGTATATAACGTCTAGTGAGTGTGTATATATAAAGTAAATTGAGTGTATATATAGTCTAGTGAGTGTGTATATATAAAGTCAATTGAGTGTGTATATAGTCTAGTGAGTGTGTATATATAATCTAGTGCATGTGTATATAGTCTAGTGAGTGTGTATATATAGTCTATTGAGTGAGTATATAAAGTCTAGTGAGTATGTATATATAGTCTAGTGAGTGTGTATATATAGTCTAGTGAGTGTGTATATAAAGTCTAGTGAGTGTATATATAAAGTCAGTTGAGTGTGTATATAGTCTAGTGAGTGTGTATATATTCTAGTGAGTGTGTATATATATCTAGTGAGTGTGTATATAACGTCTAGTGAGTGTGTATATATAAAGTAAATTGAGTGTATATATAGTCTAGTGAGTGTGTATATATAAAGTCAATTGAGTGTGTATATAGTCTAGTGAGTGTGTATATATAATCTAGTGCATGTGTATATAGTCTAGTGAGTGTGTATATATAGTCTAGTGAGTGTGTATATACATTCTAGTGAGTGTGTATATATAGTCTAGTGAGTGTGTATATATGGTCATGTGAGTGTGTATATATAGTCTAGTGAGTGTATGTGTAAAGTCAATTGAGTGTATATATAAATAGTCTAGTGAGTGTATACATAAAGTCCAGTGAGTGTGTATATATAGTCTAGTGATTATGTGTATATATAGTCTAGTAAGTGTGCATATATAGTCTGATGAGTGTATATATGAACTCAAGTAAGTTTGTATATATAGTCTAGGGATTGTGTTTATATAGTCTAGTGAGTGTGTGTATATATAGTCTAGTGAGTGTGTATATAAAGTCTAGTGAGTGTATATATAAAGTCAGTTGAGTGTGTATATAGTCTAGTGAGTGTGTATATATTCTAGTGAGTGTGTATATATATCTAGTGAGTGTGTATATAACGTCTAGTGAGTGTGTATATATAAAGTAAATTGAGTGTATATATAGTCTAGTGAGTGTGTATATATAAAGTCAATTGAGTGTGTATATAGTCTAGTGAGTGTGTATATATAATCTAGTGCATGTGTATATAGTCTAGTGAGTGTGTATATATAGTCTAGTGAGTGTGTATATACATTCTAGTGAGTGTGTATATATAGTCTAGTGAGTGTGTATATATGGTCATGTGAGTGTGTATATATAGTCTAGTGAGTGTATGTGTAAAGTCAATTGAGTGTATATATAAATAGTCTAGTGAGTGTATACATAAAGTCCAGTGAGTGTGTATATATAGTCTAGTGATTATGTGTATATATAGTCTAGTAAGTGTGCATATATAGTCTGATGAGTGTATATATGAACTCAAGTAAGTTTGTATATATAGTCTAGGGATTGTGTTTATATAGTCTAGTGAGTGTGTGTATATATAGTCTAGTGAGTGTGCATATATAGTCTAGTTAGTGTGTATATATAGTCTAGTGAGTGTGTATATATAGTCTAGTGAGTCTGTATATAAATTCTAGTGAGTGTGTATATATAGTCTAGTGAGTCTTTAAATATAGTCTAGTGATTGTGTATTAGTAGTCTAGTGAGTGTGTATATGTAGTCTAGTGAGTGTGTATATATGGTCAAGTGAGTGTGTATATATAGTCTAGTGAGTGTATGTATAAAGTCAATTGAGTATATATATAAATAGTCTAGTGAGTGTATATATAAAGTCTAGTGAGTGTGTATATATAGTCTAGTGAGTGTGTATATATAGTCTAGTGAGTGTGTGTATATATAGTCTAGTGCGTGTTTATATATAGTCCAGTGAGTGTGTATATATAGTCTAGTGAGTGTGTATATATAGTCTAGTGAGTGTGTATATATAGTCTAGTGAGTGTGTATATATAGTCTAGTGAGTGTATATATAGTCTAGTGAGTGTGTATATAGTCTAGTGAGTGTGTATATATAGTCTAGTGAGTGTGTATATATAGTCTAGTGAGTGTGTATATATAGTCTAGTGTGTGTGTATATATAGTCTAGTGAGTGTGTATATATAGTCTAGTGAGTGTGTATATATAGTCTAGTGAGTGTGTATATATAGTCTAGTGAGTGTGTATGTATAGTCTAGTGAGTGTGTATATATAGTCTAGTGAGTGTGTATATATAGTCTAGTGAGTGTGTATATATAGTCTAGTGAGTGTGTATATATAGTCTAGTGTGTGTGTATATATAGTCTAGTGAGTGTGTATATATAGTCTAGTGAGTGTGTATATATAGTCTAGTGAGTGTGTATATATAGTCTAGTGAGTGTGTATATATGGTCTAGTGAGTGTGTATATATAGTCTAGTGAGTGTGCATATATAGTCTAGTGAGTGTGTATATATAGTCTAGTGAGTGTGTATATATAGTCTAGTGAGTCTGTCTATAAATTCTAGTGAGTGTGTGTATATATAGTCTAGTGAGTCTTTAAATATAGTCTAGTGATTGTGTATTAGTAGTCTAGTGAGTGTGTATATATAGTCTAGTGAGTGTGTATATATAGTCTAGTGAGTGTGTATATATAGTCTAGTGAGTGTGTATGTATAGTCTAGTAGTGTGTATATATAGTCTAGTGAGTGTGTATATATAGTCTAGTGAGTGTGTATATATAGTCTAGTGAGTGTGTATATATAGTCTAGTGAGTGTGTATATATAGTCTAGTGAGTGTGTATATATAGTCTAGTGTGTGTGTATATATAGTCTAGTGAGTGTGTATATATAGTCTAGTGAGTGTGTATATATAGTCTAGTGAGTGTGTATATATAGTCTAGTGAGTGTGTATGTATAGTCTAGTGAGTGTGTATATATAGTCTAGTGAGTGTGTATATATAGTCTAGTGAGTGTGTATATATAGTCTAGTGAGTGTGTATATATAAAGTCAATTGGGTGTGTATATAGTCTAGTGAGTGTGTATATATAGTCTAGTAAGTGTGTATATAGTCTAGTGAGTGTGTATATATAGTCTAGTGAGTGTGTATATACATTCTAGTGAGTGTGTATATATAGTCTAGTGAGTCTTTAAATATAGTCTAGTGATTGTGTATTAGTAGTCTAATGAGTGTGTATATATAGTCTAGTGAGTGTGTATATATAGTCTAGTGTGTGTGTATATATAGTCTAGTGAGTGTGTATATATCGTCTAGTGAGTGTGTATATATAGTCTAGTGAGTGTGTATATATAGTCTAGTGAGTGTGTATGTATAGTCTAGTGCGTGTGTATATATAGTCTAGTGAGTGTGTATATATAGTCTAGTGAGTGTGTATATATAGTCTAGTGAGTGTGTATATACAGTCTAGTGAGTGTGTATATATAGTCTAGTGTGTGTGTATTTATAGTCTAGTTAGTGATTGTGTATATATAGTCTAGTGAGTGTGTATATATAGTCTAGTGAGTGTGTATATATAGGCTAGTGAGTGTGTATATATGGTCAAGAGAGTGTGTATATATAGTCTAGTGAGTGTGCATATATAGTCTAGTGAGTGTGTTTATATAGTCTAGTGAGTGTGTATATATAGTCTATCGAGTCTGTATATAAATTCTAGTGAGTGTGTGTATATATAGTCTAGTGAGTCTTTAAATATAGTCTAGTGATTGTGTATTAGTAGTCTAGTGAGAGTGTATATATAGTCTAGTGAGTGTGTATATATAGTCTAGTGAGTGTGTATATATAGTCTAGTGAGTGTGTATATATAGTCTAGTGAGTGTGTATATATAGTCTAGTGAGTCTGTAAATAAATTCTAGTGAGTGTGTGTATATATAGTCTAGTGAGTCTTTAAATATAGTCTAGTGATTGTGTATTACTAGTCTAGTGAGTGTGTATATATAGTCTAGTGAGTGTGTATATATAGTCTAGTGAGTGTGTATATATAGTCTAGTGAGTGTGTACAGTGGGGAAAAAAAGTATTTAGTCAGCCACCAATTGTGCAAGTTCTCTCACTTAAAAAAATGAGAGAGGCCTGTAATTTTCATCATAGGTACACTTCAACTATGACAGACAAAATGAGGGAAAAAAAAATCCAGAAAATCACATTGTAGGATTTTTAATGAATTTATTTGCAAATTAAGGTGGAAAATAAGTATTTGGTCACATACAAACAAGCAAGATTTCTGGCTCTCACAGACCTGTAACTTTTTCTTTAAGAGGCTCCTCTGTCCTCCACTCGTTACCTGTATTAATGGCACCTGTTTGAACTTGTTATCAGTATAAAGACACCTGTCCACAACCTCAAACAGTCAGACTCCAAACTCCACTATGGCTAAGACCAAAGAGCTGTCAAAGGACACCAGAAACAAAATTGTAGACCTGCACCAGGTTGGGAAGACTGAATCTGCAATAGGTAAGCAGCTTGGTTTGAAGAAATCAACTGTGGGAGCAATTATTAGGAAATGGAAGACATACAAGACCACTGATAATCTTGCTCGATCTGCTCCACGCAAGATCTCACCCTGTGAGTCAAAATGATCACAAGAACGGTGAGCAAAAATCCCAGAACCACACGGGAGACCTAGTGAATGACCTGCAGAGAGCTGGGACCAAAGTAACAAAGCCTACCATCAGTAACACACTACGCCGCCAGGGACTCAAATCCTGCAGTGCCAGACGTGTCCCCCTGCTTAAGCCAGTACATGTTCAGGCAAGTCTAAAGTTTGCTAGAGAGCATTTGGATGATCCAGATGAGGATTGGGAGAATGTCAGATGAAACCAAAATATAACTTTTGGTAAAAACTCAACTCGCCGTGTGTTTGGAGGACAAAGAATGCTGAGTTGCATCCAAAGAACACCATACCTACTGTGAAGCATGGGGGTGGAAACATCATGCTTTGGGGCTGTTTTTCTGCAAAGGGACCAGGGCTGACTGATCCGTGTAAAGGAAAGAATGAATGGGGCCATGTATCGTGAGATTTTGAGTGAAAACCTCCTTCCATCAGCAAGGGCATTGAAGATGAAACGTGGCTGGAGTCTTTCAGCATGACAATGATCCCAAACACACCGCCCTGGCAACGAAGGAGTGGTTGTGAAGAAGCATTTCAAGGTCCTGGAGTGGCCTAGCCAGTCTCCAGATCTCAACCCCATAGAAAATCTTTGGAGGGAGTTGAAAGTCCGTGTTGCCCAGCGACAGCCCCAAAACATCACTGCTCTAGAGGAGATCTGCATGGAGGAATGGGCCAAAATACCAGCAACTGTGTGTGAAAACCTTATGAAGACTTACAGAAAACGCTTTGACCTCTGTCATTGCCAACAAAGGGTATATAACAAAGTATTGAGATAAACTTTGTTATTGACCAAATACTTATTTTCCACCATAATTTGCAAATAAATTCATAAAAAAATCCTACAATGTGATTTTCTGGATTTTTTTCTCATTTTGTCTGTCATAGTTGAAGTGTACCTATGATGAAAATTACAGGCCTCTCTCATCTTTTTAAGTGAGAGAACTTGCACAATTGGTGGCTGACTAAATACTTTTTTTCCCCACTGTATATATAGTCTAGTGAGTGTGTATGTATAGTCTAGTGCGTGTGTATATATAGTCTAGTGAGTGTGTATATATAGTCTAGTGAGTGTGTATATATAGCCTAGTGAGTGTGTATATATAGTCTAGTGAGTGTGTATATATAGTCTAGTGAGTGTGTATATATAGTCTAGTGTGTGTGTATATATAGTCTAGTGAGTGTGTATATATAGTCTAGTGAGTGTGTATATATAGTCTAGTGAGTGTGTATATATAGTCTATATATAGTCTAGTTCGTGTGTATATATAGTCTAGTGAGTGTGTATATATAGTCTAGTGAGTGTGTATATATAGTCTAGTGAGTGTGTATATATAGTCTAGTGTGTGTGCATATATAGTCTAGTGAGTGTGTATATATAGTCTAGTGAGTGTGTATATATAGTCAAAGTCAAAGTCACCATTATTAGTCAGTTGTACAACCGAATGCCTTCAACCAAATGTGTCTGTAAGATTTAACCCAACCCTCTGAATCAGAGAGTGCGGGGGGCTGCCTTTTTAATCGACATCCACGTCTAGGGAACAGTGGGTTAACTGCCTTGTTCAGGGCAGAACGACAGATTTTTACCTTGTCAGCTCGGGGATTTGAACTTGCAGCCCTCCGGTTACAAGTCCAACGCTCTAACCACTAGGCTACCTGTCTAGTGCGTGTGTATATAAAGTCGAGTGAGTGTGTATGTATAGTTTAGTGAGTGGATATATAAAGTCAATTGAGTGTATATATAGTCTAGTGAGTTTGTATATAGTCTAGTGAGTGTGTATATAGTCTAGTGAGTGTGTATTTAAAGTCAATTGAGTGTGAATATAGTCTAGTGAGTGTGTATATATAGTTTAGTGAGTGTTTATATAAAGTCAATTAAGTGTGTATATAGTCTAGTGAGTGTGTATATATAGTCTAGTGAGTGTGTATATATATAGTCTAGTGCGTGTGTATATAAAGTCGAGTGATTGTGTATGCATAGTTTAGTGAGTGTATATATGAAGTCAAATGAGTGTGTATATATAGTCTATTGAGTGAGTATATAAAGTCTAGTGAGTATGTATATATAGTCTAGTGAGTGTGTATATATAGTCTAGTGAGTGTGTATATAAAGTCTAGTGAGTGTATATATAAAGTCAGTTGAGTGTGTATATAGTCTAGTGAGTGTGTATATATTCTAGTGAGTGTGTATATATATCTAGTGAGTGTGTATATAACGTCTAGTGAGTGTGTATATATAAAGTAAATTGAGTGTATATATAGTCTAGTGAGTGTGTATATATAAAGTCAATTGAGTGTGTATATAGTCTAGTGAGTGTGTATATATAATCTAGTGCATGTGTATATAGTCTAGTGAGTGTGTATATATAGTCTAGTGAGTGTGTATATACATTCTAGTGAGTGTGTATATATAGTCTAGTGAGTGTGTATATATGGTCATGTGAGTGTGTATATATAGTCTAGTGAGTGTATGTGTAAAGTCAATTGAGTGTATATATAAATAGTCTAGTGAGTGTATACATAAAGTCCAGTGAGTGTGTATATATAGTCTAGTGATTATGTGTATATATAGTCTAGTAAGTGTGCATATATAGTCTGATGAGTGTATATATGAACTCAAGTAAGTTTGTATATATAGTCTAGGGATTGTGTTTATATAGTCTAGTGAGTGTGTGTATATATAGTCTAGTGAGTGTGTATATAAAGTCTAGTGAGTGTATATATAAAGTCAGTTGAGTGTGTATATAGTCTAGTGAGTGTGTATATATTCTAGTGAGTGTGTATATATATCTAGTGAGTGTGTATATAACGTCTGGTGAGTGTGTATATATAAAGTAAATTGAGTGTATATATAGTCTAGTGAGTGTGTATATATAAAGTCAATTGAGTGTGTATATAGTCTAGTGAGTGTGTATATATAATCTAGTGCATGTGTATATAGTCTAGTGAGTGTGTATATATAGTCTAGTGAGTGTGTATATACATTCTAGTGAGTTTGTATATATAGTCTAGTGAGTGTGTATATATGGTCATGTGAGTGTGTATATATAGTCTAGTGAGTGTATGTGTAAAGTCAATTGAGTGTATATATAAATAGTCTAGTGAGTGTATACATAAAGTCCAGTGAGTGTGTATATATAGTCTAGTGATTATGTGTATATATAGTCTAGTAAGTGTGCATATATAGTCTGATGAGTGTATATATGAACTCAAGTAAGTTTGTATATATAGTCTAGGGATTGTGTTTATATAGTCTAGTGAGTGTGTGTATATATAGTCTAGTGAGTGTGCATATATAGTCTAGTTAGTGTGTATATATAGTCTAGTGAGTGTGTATATATAGTCTAGTGAGTCTGTATATAAATTCTAGTGAGTGTGTATATATAGTCTAGTGAGTCTTTAAATATAGTCTAGTGATTGTGTATTAGTAGTCTAGTGAGTGTGTATATGTAGTCTAGTGAGTGTGTATATATGGTCAAGTGAGTGTGTATATATAGTCTAGTGAGTGTATACATAAAGTCCAGTGAGTGTGTATATATAGTCTAGTGATTATGTGTATATATAGTCTAGTAAGTGTGCATATATAGTCTGATGAGTGTATATATGAACTCAAGTAAGTTTGTATATATAGTCTAGGGATTGTGTTTATATAGTCTAGTGAGTGTGTGTATATATAGTCTAGTGAGTGCGCATATATAGTCTAGTTAGTGTGTATATATAGTCTAGTGAGTGTGTATATATAGTCTAGTGAGTCTGTATATAAATTCTAGTGAGTGTGTATATATAGTCTAGTGAGTCTTTAAATATAGTCTAGTGATTGTGTATTAGTAGTCTAGTGAGTGTGTATATGTAGTCTAGTGAGTGTGTATATATGGTCAAGTGAGTGTGTATTTATAGTCTAGTGAGTGTATGTATAAAGTCAATTGAGTATATATATATAGTCTAGTGAGTGTATATATAAAGTCTAGTGAGTGTATATATATAGTCTAGTGAGTGTGTATATATAGTCTAGTGAGTGTGTATATATAGTCTAGTGAGTGTGTGTATATATAGTCTAGTGCGTGTTTATATATAGTCCAGTGAGTGTGTATATATAGTCTAGTGAGTGTGTATATATAGTCTAGTGAGTGTGTATATATAGTCTAGTGAGTGTGTATATATAGTCTAGTGCGTGTGTATATATAGTCTAGTGAGTGTGTATATATAGTCTAGTGAGTGTGTATATATAGTCTAGTGAGTGTGTATATATAGTCTAGTGAGTGTGTATATATAGTCTAGTGTGTGTGTATATATAGTCTAGTGAGTGTGTATATATAGTCTAGTGAGTGTGTATATATAGTCTAGTGTGTGTGTATATATAGTCTAGTGAGTGTGTATATATAGTCTAGTGAGTGTGTATATATAGTCTAGTGAGTGTGTATATATAGTCTAGTGAGTGTGTATATATGGTCAAGTGAGTGTGTATATATAGTCTAGTGAGTGTGCATATATAGTCTAGTGAGTGTGTATATATAGTCTAGTGAGTCTGTATATAAATTCTAGTGAGTGTGTGTATATATAGTCTAGTGAGTCTTTAAATATAGTCTAGTGATTGTGTATTAGTAGTCTAGTGAGTGTGTATATATAGTCTAGTGAGTGTGTATATATAGTCTAGTGAGTGTGTATATATAGTCTAGTGAGTGTGTATATATAGTCTAGTGAGTGTGTATGTATAGTCTAGTGCGTGTGTATATATAGTCTAGTGAGTGTGTATATATAGTCTAGTGAGTGTGTATATATAGCCTAGTGAGTGTGTATATATAGTCTAGTGAGTGTGTATATATAGTCTAGTGAGTGTGTATATATAGTCTAGTGCGTGTGTATATATAGTCTAGTGAGTGTGTATATATAGTCTAGTGAGTGTGTATATATAGTCTAGTGAGTGTGTATATATAGTCTAGTGAGTGTGTATATATGGTCAAGTGAGTGTGTATATATAGTCTAGTGAGTGTGCATATATAGTCTAGTGAGTGTGTATATATAGTCTAGTGAGTCTGTATATAAATTCTAGTGAGTGTGTATATATAGTCTAGTGAGTCTTTAAATATAGTCTAGTGATTGTGTATTAGTAGTCTAGTGAGTGTGTATATATAGTCTAGTGAGTGTGTATATATAGTCTAGTGAGTGTGTATATATAGTCTAGTGAGTGTGTATATATAGTCTAGTGAGTGTGTATGTATAGTCTGGTGCGTGTGTATATATAGTCTAGTGAGTGTGTATATATAGTCTAGTGAGTGTGTATATATAGCCTAGTGAGTGTGTATATATAGTCTAGTGAGTGTGTATATATAGTCTAGTGAGTGTGTATATATAGTCTAGTGTGTGTGTATATATAGTCTAGTGAGTGTGTATATATAGTCTAGTGAGTGTGTATATATAGTCTAGTGAGTGTGTATATATAGTCTAGTGAGTGTGTATGTATAGTCTAGTGCGTGTGTATATAAAGTCGAGTGATTGTGTATGCATAGTTTAGTGAGTGTATATATGAAGTCAAATGAGTGTGTATATATAGTCTATTGAGTGAGTATATAAAGTCTAGTGAGTATGTATATATAGTCTAGTGAGTGTGTATATATAGTCTAGTGAGTGTGTATATAAAGTCTAGTGAGTGTATATATAAAGTCAGTTGAGTGTGTGTATAGTCTAGTGAGTGTGTATATATTCTAGTGAGTGTGTATATATATCTAGTGAGTGTGTATATAACGTCTAGTGAGTGTGTATATATAAAGTAAATTGAGTGTATATATAGTCTAGTGAGTGTGTATATATAAAGTCAATTGAGTGTGTATATAGTCTAGTGAGTGTGTATATACAATCTAGTGCATGTGTATATAGTCTAGTGAGTGTGTATATATAGTCTAGTGAGTGTGTATATACATTCTAGTGAGTGTGTATATATAGTCTAGTGAGTGTGTATATATGGTCAAGTGAGTGTGTATATATAGTCTAGTGAGTGTATGTGTAAAGTCAATTGAGTGTATATATAAATAGTCTAGTGAGTGTATACATAAAGTCCAGTGAGTGTGTATATATAGTCTAGTGATTATGTATATATAGTCTAGTAAGTGTGCATATATAGTCTGATGAGTGTATATATGAACTCAAGTAAGTTTGTATATATAGTCTAGGGATTGTGTTTATATAGTCTAGTGAGTGTGTGTATATATAGTCTAGTGAGTGTGCATATATAGTCTAGTTAGTGTGTATATATAGTCTAGTGAGTGTGTATATATAGTCTAGTGAGTCTGTATATAAATTCTAGTGAGTGTGTATATATAGTCTAGTGAGTCTTTAAATATAGTCTAGTGATTGTGTATTAGTAGTCTAGTGAGTGTGTATATGTAGTCTAGTGAGTGTGTATATATGGTCAAGTGAGTGTGTATATATAGTCTAGTGAGTGTATGTATAAAGTCAATTGAGTATATATATATAGTCTAGTGAGTGTATATATAAAGTCTAGTGAGTGTGTATATATAGTCTAGTGAGTGTGTATATATAGTCTAGTGAGTGTGTGTATATATAGTCTAGTGCGTGTTTATATATAGTCCAGTGAGTGTGTATATATAGTCTAGTGAGTGTGTATATATAGTCTAGTGAGTGTGTATATATAGTCTAGTGAGTGTGTATATATAGTCTAGTGCGTGTGTATATATAGTCTAGTGAGTGTGTATATATAGTCTAGTGAGTGTGTATATATAGTCTAGTGAGTGTGTATATATAGTCTAGTGAGTGTGTATATATAGTCTAGTGTGTGTGTATATATAGTCTAGTGAGTGTGTATATATAGTCTAGTGAGTGTGTATATATAGTCTAGTGAGTGTGTATATATAGTCTAGTGAGTGTGTATGTATAGTCTAGTGAGTGTGTATATATAGTCTAGTGAGTGTGTATATATAGTCTAGTGAGTGTGTATATATAGTCTAGTGAGTGTGTATATATAGTCTAGTGAGTGTGTATATATAGTCTAGTGTGTGTGTATATATAGTCTATTGAGTGTGTATATATAGTCTAGTGAGTGTGTATATATAGTCTAGTGAGTGTGTATATATAGTCTAGTGAGTGTGTATATATGGTCAAGTGAGTGTGTATATATAGTCTAGTGAGTGTGCATATATAGTCTAGTGAGTGTGTATATATAGTCTAGTGAGTGTGTATATATAGTCTAGTGAGTCTGTCTATAAATTCTAGTGAGTGTGTGTATATATAGTCTAGTGAGTCTTTAAATATAGTCTAGTGATTGTGTATTAGTAGTCTAGTGAGTGTGTATATATAGTCTAGTGAGTGTGTATATATAGTCTAGTGAGTGTGTATATATAGTCTAGTGAGTGTGTATGTATAGTCTAGTGCGTGTGTATATATAGTCTAGTGAGTGTGTATATATAGTCTAGTGAGTGTGTATATATAGCCTAGTGAGTGTGTATATATAGTCTAGTGAGTGTGTATATATAGTCTAGTGAGTGTGTATATATAGTCTAGTGTGTGTGTATATATAGTCTAGTGAGTGTGTATATATAGTCTAGTGAGTGTGTATATATAGTCTAGTGAGTGTGTATATATAGTCTAGTGAGTGTGTATGTATAGTCTAGTGAGTGTGTATATATAGTCTAGTGAGTGTGTATATATAGTCTAGTGAGTGTGTATATATAGTCTAGTGAGTGTGTATATATAAAGTCAATTGGGTGTGTATATAGTCTAGTGAGTGTGTATATATAGTCTAGTAAGTGTGTATATAGTCTAGTGAGTGTGTATATATAGTCTAGTGAGTGTGTATATACATTCTAGTGAGTGTGTATATATAGTCTAGTGAGTCTTTAAATATAGTCTAGTGATTGTGTATTAGTAGTCTAATGAGTGTGTATATATAGTCTAGTGAGTGTGTATATATAGTCTAGTGTGTGTGTATATATAGTCTAGTGAGTGTGTATATAGGTCTAGTGAGTGTGTATATATAGTCTAGTGAGTGTGTATATATAGTCTAGTGAGTGTGTATGTATAGTCTAGTGCGTGTGTATATATAGTCTAGTGAGTGTGTATATATAGTCTAGTGAGTGTGTATATATAGTCTAGTGAGTGTGTATATACAGTCTAGTGAGTGTGTATATATAGTCTAGTGTGTGTGTATTTATAGTCTAGTGATTGTGTATATATAGTCTAGTGAGTGTGTATATATAGTCTAGTGAGTGTGTATATATAGGCTAGTGAGTGTGTATATATGGTCAAGAGAGTGTGTATATATAGTCTAGTGAGTGTGCATATATAGTCTAGTGAGTGTGTTTATATAGTCTAGTGAGTGTGTATATATAGTCTATCGAGTCTGTATATAAATTCTAGTGAGTGTGTGTATATATAGTCTAGTGAGTCTTTAAATATAGTCTAGTGATTGTGTATTAGTAGTCTAGTGAGAGTGTATATATAGTCTAGTGAGTGTGTATATATAGTCTAGTGAGTGTGTATATATAGTCTAGTGAGTGTGTATATATAGTCAAGTGAGTGTGTATATATAGTCTAGTGAGTCTGTAAATAAATTCTAGTGAGTGTGTGTATATATAGTCTAGTGAGTCTTTAAATATAGTCTAGTGATTGTGTATTACTAGTCTAGTGAGTGTGTATATATAGTCTAGTGAGTGTGTATATATAGTCTAGTGAGTGTGTATATATAGTCTAGTGAGTGTGTATATATAGTCTAGTGAGTGTGTATGTATAGTCTAGTGCGTGTGTATATATAGTCTAGTGAGTGTGTATATATAGTCTAGTGAGTGTGTATATATAGCCTAGTGAGTGTGTATATATAGTCTAGTGAGTGTGTATATATAGTCTAGTGAGTGTGTATATATAGTCTAGTGTGTGTGTATATATAGTCTAGTGAGTGTGTATATATAGTCTAGTGAGTGTGTATATATAGTCTAGTGAGTGTGTATATATAGTCTATATATAGTCTAGTTCGTGTGTATATATAGTCTAGTTCGTGTGTATATATAGTCTAGTGAGTGTGTATATATAGTCTAGTGAGTGTGTATATATAGTCTAGTGAGTGTGTATATATAGTCTAGTGTGTGTGTATATATAGTCTTGTGAGTGTGTATATATAGTCTAGTGCGTGTGTATATATAGTCTAGTGAGTGTGTATATATAGTCTAGTGCGTGTGTATATATAGTCTAGTGAGTGTGTATATATAGTCTAGTGAGTGTGTATATATAGTCTAGTGAGTGTGTATATATAGTCTAGTGAGTGTGTATATATAGTCTAGTGTGTGTGTATATATAGTCTAGTGAGTGTGTATATATAGTCTAGTGAGTGTGTATATATAGTCTAGTGAGTGTGTATATATAGTCTAGTGAGTGTGTATATATGGTCAAGTGAGTGTGTATATATAGTCTAGTGAGTGTGCATATATAGTCTAGTGAGTGTGTATATATAGTCTAGTGAGTGTGCATATATAGTCTAGTGAGTCTTTAAATATAGTCTAGTGATTGTGTATTAGTAGTCTAGTGAGTGTGTATATACAGTCTAGTGAGTGTGTATATATAGTCTAGTGAGTGTGTATATATAGTCTAGTGAGTGTGTATATATAGTCTAGTTCGAGTGTATATATAGTCTAGTGAGTGTGTATATATAGTCTAGTGAGTGTGTATATATAGTCTAGTACGTGTGTATATATAGTCTAGTGAGTGTGTATATATAGTCTAGTGAGTGTGTATATATAGTCTAGTGTGTGTGTATATATAGTCTAGTGAGTGTGTATATATAGTCTAGTGCGTGTGTATATATAGTCTAGTGAGTGTGTATATATAGTCTAGTGAGTGTGTATATATAGTCTAGTGAGTGTGTATATATAGTCTAGTGAGTGTGTATATATAGTCTAGTGTGTGTGTATATATAGTCTAGTGAGTGTGTATATATAGTTTAGTGAGTGTGTATATATAGTCTAGTGAGTGTGTATATATGGTCAAGTGAGTGTGTATATATAGTCTAGTGAGTGTGCATATATAGTCTAGTGAGTGTGTATATATAGTCTAGTGAGTCTAAATATAGTCTAGTGATTGTGTATTAGTAGTCTAGTGAGTGTGTATATAAAGTCTAGTGAGTATGTATATATAGTCTAGTGAGTGTGTATCTATAGTCTAGTGAGTGTGTATATAGTCTAGTGAGTGTGTATCTATAGTCTAGTGAGGGTGTATCTGAAGTCAATTGAGTGTGTATATATAGTCTAGTGAGTATGTATATATAGTCTAGTGAGTGTGTATATACATTCTAGTGAGTGTGTATATATAGTCTAGTGAGTGTGTATATATAGTCTAGTGAGTGTGTATATACATTCTACTGAGTGTGTATATATAGGCTAGTAAGTGTGTATATATAGTCTAGTGAGTCTGTATATAAATTCTAGTGAGTGTGTGTATATATAGTCTAGTGAGTCTTTAAATATAGTCTAGTGATTGTGTATTAGTAGTCTAGTGAGTGTGTATATGTAGTCTAGTGAGTGTGTATATAAAGTCTAGTGAGTATGTATATATAGTCTAGTGAGTGTGTATCTATAGTCTAGTGAGTGTGTATATATAGTCTAATGAGTGTGTATATATGGTCAAGTGAGTGTGTATATATAGTCTAGTGAGTGTATGTATAAAGTCAATTGAGTGTATATATGGAGTCTAGTGAGTGTATATATAAAGTCTACTGAGTGTATATATAGTCTAGTTAGTGTGTATATAATGTCCAGTGAGTGTGAATATAGTCTAGTGAGTGTGTATATACATTCTAGTGATTGTGTATATATAGTCTAGTGATTATGTATATTTAGTCTAGTGAGTGTGTACATAGTCTGATGAGTGTGTATATGAACTCTAGTGAGTTTGTATATTTAGTCTAGGGATTGTGTATATATAGTCTAGTGAGTGTGTATATAAAGTCTAGTGAGTATGCATATATAGTTTAGTGAGTGTGTATATATAGTTTAGCGAGTGTGTATATATAGTCTAGTGAGTGTGTATATATAGTCTAGTGAGTGTGTATATATAGTCAATTGAGTGTGTATATAAATAGTCTAGTGAGTGTATACATAAAGTCTAGTGAGTGTGTATATATAGTCTAGTGAATATGTATATATAGTCTAGTGAGTGTGAATATATAGTCTGATGAGTGTATATATGAAGTCCAGTGAGCTTGTATATATAGTCTAGTGAAAGTCTAGTGAGTGTGTATATAGTCTAGTGAGTGTGTATATATAGTCTAGTGAGTGTGTATATACATTCTAGTGAGTGTGTATATATAGTCTAGTGAGTGTGTATATATGGTCAAGTGAGTGTGTATATATAGTCTAGTGAGTGTATGTGTAAAGTCAATTGAGTGTGTATATATAGTCTAGTGAGTGTATATATATAGTCTAGTGAGTGTGTATATATAGTCTAGTGAGTGTGTATATATAGTCTAGTAAGTGTGTATATAAATTCTAGTGAGTGTGTATATATAGTCTAGTGATTATGTATATATAGTCTAGTGAGTGTGTATATATAGTCTGATGAGTGTATATATGAACTCAAGTGAGTTTGTATATATAGTCTAGGGATTGTGTTTATATAGTCTAGTGAGTGTGTATATATAGTCTAGTGAGTGTATATATAGTCTAGTTAGTGTGTATATATAGTCTATGAGTGTGGCCTAGTGAGTGTGTGTATATAGTCAAGTGAGTGTATATATATAGTCTAGTGAGTGTGTATATATAGTCTAGTGAGTGTATATATATAGTCTAGTGAGTCTGTATATAAATTCTAGTGAGTGTGTGTATATATAGTCTAGTGAGTCTTTAAATATAGTCTAGTGATTGTGTGTATATAGTAGTCTAGTGAGTGTGTATATATAGTCTAGTGAGTGTGTATATATGGTCAAGTGAGTGTGTATATATAGTCTAGTGAGTGTATGTATAAAGTCAATTGAGTGTATATATATAGTCTAGTGAGTGTATATATAAAGTCTACCTAGTGTATATATATAGTCTAGTGAGTGTGTATATATAGTCTAGTGAGTGTGTATATATAGTCTAGTGAGTGTGTATATATAGTCTAGTGAGTGTGTATATATAGTCCAGTGAGTGTGTATATATAGTCTAGTGAGTGTGTATATATAGTCTAGTGATTATGTATATATAGTCTAGTGAGTGTGTATATATAGTCTGATTAGTGTATATATGAAGTCAAGTGAGTGTGTATATATAGTCTAGGGATTGTGTATATATAGTCTAGTGAGTGTGTATATATAGTCTAGTGAGTGTGTATATATAGTCTAGTGAGTGTGTATATATAGTCTAGTGAGTGTATATATAAAGTCAATTGAGTGTATATATATAGTCTAGTGAGTGTATATATAAAGTCTAGTGAGTGTATATATATAGTCTAGTGAGTCTGTATATATAGTCTAGTGAGTGTGTATATATAGTCTAGTGAGTCTTTATATATAGTCTAGTGATTGTATATTAGTAGTCTAGTGAGTGTGTATATATAGTCTAGTGAGTGTGTATATATGGTCTAGTGAGTGTGTATATATAGTCTAGTGAGTGTATGTATAAAGTCAATTGAGTGTATATATATAGTCTAGTGAGTGTATATATAAAGTCTAGTGAGTGTATATATGTAGTCTAGTGAGTGTGTATATATAGTCTAGTGAGTGTGTATATATAGTCTAGTGAGTGTGTATATATAGTCTAGTGTGTGTATATATAGTCTAGTGAGTCTGTATATAAAGTCTAGTGAGTGTGTATATATAGTCTTGTGAGTCTTTATATATAGTCTAGTGATTGTGTATATATAGTCTAGTGAGTGTGTATATATAGTCTAGTGAGTGTGTATATATGGTCAAGTGAGTGTGTATATATAGTCTAGTGAGTGTATGTATAAAGTCAATTGAGTGTATATATATAGTCTAGTGAGTGTATATATAAAGTCTACCTAGTGTATATATGTAGTCTATTGAGTGTGTATATATAGTCTAGTGAGTGTGTATATATAGTCTAGTGAGTGTGTATATATAGTCTAGTGTTTGTATATATAGTCTAGTGAGTGTGTATATATAGTCTAGTGAGTGTGTATATATATTCTAGTGAGTGTGTATATATAGTCTAGTGAGTGTGTATATATATAGTCTGATTGAGTGTATATATGAACTCTAGTGAGTGTGTATATATAGTCTAGGGATTGTGTATATACAGTCTAGTGAGTGTGTATATATAGTCTAGTGAGTGTGTATATATAGTCTAGTGAGTGTGTATATATAGTCTAGTGAGTGTATGTATAAAGTCAAGTGAGTGTATATATATAGTCTAGTTAGTGTATATATAAAGTCTACTGAGTGTATATATATAGTCTAGTGAGTCTGTATATAAATTCTAGTGAGTGTGTATATATAGTCTAGTGAGTCTGTATATATAGTCTAGTGATTGTGTATATAGTAGTCTAGTGAGTGTGTATATGTAGTCTAGTGAGTGTGTATATATAGTCTAGTGAGTGTGTATATATAGTCTAGTGAGTGTATGTATAAAGTCAATTGAGTGTATATATATAGTCTAGTGAGTGTATATATAAAGTCTAGTGAGTGTATATATATAGTCTAGTGAGTGTGTATATATAGTCTAGTGAGTGTGTATATATAGTCTAGTGAGTGTGTATATATAGTCTAGTGAGTGTGTGTATATATAGTCCAGTGAGTGTGTATATATAGTCTAGTGAGTGTGTATATATATTCTAGTGAGTGTGTATATATAGTCTAGTGAGTGTATATATAGTCTAGTGCGTGTGTATATATAGTCTAGTGAGTGTATGTATGTATAGTCTAGTGAGTGTGTATATATAGTCTAGTGAGTGTGTATATATAGTCTAGTGAATATGTATATATAGTCTAGTGAGTGTGTATATATAGTCTGATGAGTGTATATATGAACTCAAGTAAGTTTGTATATATAGTCTAGTGATTGTGTTTATATAGTCTAGTGAGTGTATATATATAGTCTAGTGAGTGTGTATATATAGTCTAGTGAGTGTGTATATATAGTCTAGTGAGTGTGTATATATAGTCTAGTGAGTCTGTTTATATAGTCTAATGAAAGTCTAGTGAGTGTGTATCTATAGTCTAGTGAGTGTGTATATATAGTCTAGTGAGTCTGTATATAAATTCTAGTGAGTGTGTGTATATATAGTCTAGTGAGTCTTTAAATATAGTCTAGTGATTGTGTATATACTAGTCTAGTGAGTGTGTATATGTAGTCTAGTGAGTGTGTATATAAAGTCTAGTGAGTATGTATATATAGTCTACTGAGTGTGTATTTATAGTCTAGTGCGTGTGTATATATAGTCCAGTGAGTGTGTATATATAGTCTAGTGAGTGTGTATATATAGTCTAGTGAGTGTGTATATAAAGTCTAGTGAGTGTATATATAAAGTCAGTTGAGTGTGTATATAGTCTAGTGAGTGTGTATATATTCTAGTGAGTGTGTATATATAGTCTAGTGAGTGTGTATATAACGTCTAGTGAGTGTGTATATATAGTCTAGTGAGTGTGTATATATAAAGTCAATTGAGTGTATATATAGTCTAGTGAGTGTGTATATATAGTCTAGTAAGTGTGTATATAGTCTAGTGAGTGTGTATATATAGTCTAGTGAGTGTGTATATACATTCTAGTGAGTGTGTATATATAGTCTAGTGAGTGTGTATATATTGTCTTGTGAGTGTATGTGTAAAGTCAATTGAGTGTATATATAAATAGTCTAGTGAGTGTATACATAAAGTCCAGTGAGTGTGTATATATAGTCTAGTGAATATGTATATATAGTCTAGTAAGTGTGAATATATAGTCTGATGAGTGTATATATGAACTCCAGTAAGCTTGTATATATAGTCTAGGGATTGTGTGTATATAGTTTAGTAAGTGTGTATATATAGTCTAGTGAGTGTGTATATACATTCTAGTGATTGTGTATATATAGTCTAGTGAGTGTGTATATATGGTCAAGTGAGTGTGTATATATAGTCTAGTGAGTGTATGTGTAAAGTCAATTGAGTGTATATATATAGTCTAGTGAGTGTATATATAAAGTCCAGTGAGTGTGTATATATAGTCTAGTAAGTGTGTATATATAGTCTAGTAAGTGTGTATATAAATTCTAGTGAGTGTGTATATATAGTCTAGTGATTATGTATATATAGTCTAGTAAGTGTGCATATATAGTCTGATGAGTGTATATATGAACTCAAGTAAGTTTGTATATATAGTCTAGGGATTGTGTTTATACAGTCTAGTGAGTGTGTATATATAGTCTAGTGAGTGTGTATATATAGTCTAGTTAGTGTGTATATATAGTCTAGTGAGTGTGTATATATAGTCTAGTGAGTGTGTATATACATTCTAGTGATTGTGTATATATAGTCTAGTGAGTGTGTATATATGGTCCAGTGAGTGTGTATATATAGTCTAGTGAGTGTGTGTGTATAGTCAAGTGAGTGTATATATATAGTCTAGTGAGTGTGTATATATAGTCCAGTGAGTGTGTATATATAGTCTAGTAAGTGTGTATATATAGTCTAGTAAGTGTGTATATAAATTCTAGTGAGTGTGTATATATAGTCTAGTGAAAGTCTAGTGAGTGTGTATATAGTCTAGTGAGTATGTATATATAGTCTAGTGAGTGTGTATATAGTCTAGTGAGTGTGTATCTAAAGTCTAGTGAGGGTGTATCTGAAGTCAATTGAGTGTGTATATATAGTCTAGTGAGTATGTATGTATAGTCTAGTGAGTGTGTATATACATTCTAGTGAGTGTGTATATATAGTCTAGTGAGTGTGTATATACATTCTACTGAGTGTGTATATATAGGCTAGTGAGTGTGTATATATAGTCTAGTGAGTGTGTGTATATAGTCTAGTGAGTGTGTATATACATTCTAGGGAGTGTGTATATATAGTCTAGTGAGTGTGTATATATAGTCTAATGAGTGTGTATATATGGTCCAGTGAGTGTGTATATATAGTCTAGTAAGTGTGTATTTAAATTCTAGTGAGTGTGTATATATAGTCTAGTGATTATGTATATATAGTCTAGTGAGTGTGTATATATTGTCTGTCGAGTGTATATATGAACTGTACTGAGTTTGTATATATATTCTAGAGATTGTGTGTATATAGTCTAGTGAGTGTGTATATAGAGTCTAGCGTGTGTATAAATAGTCTAGTGTGTGTATATATAGTCTTATGAGTGTGTATATAACGTCTAGTGAGTGTGTATATAGTCTAGTGAATGTGTATATATAGTCTAGTGAGTGTGTATATATAGTCTAGTGAGTGTGTTTATATAGTCTAGTGAGTCTGTATATAAATTCTAGTGAGTGTGTGTATATATAGTCTAGTGAGTGTGTATATATTCTAGTGAGTGTGTGTATAAAGTCTAGTGAGTGTGTATATATAGGCTAGTGAATTAGTATATATAAAGTCAAATGAGTGTATATATAGTCTAGGGATAGTGTATATATAGTCTAGTGAGTGTATGTATAAAGTCAATTGAGTGTATATATATAGTCTAGTGAGTGTATATATAAAGTCTACTGAGTGTATATATATAGTCTAGTGAGTGTGTATATATAGTCTAGTGAGTGTGTATATAAATTCTAGTGAATATGTATATATAGTCTAGTGAATGTGTATATATAGTCTAGTGAGTGTGTATATATAGTCTAGTGAGTGTGTATATATAGTCTAGTGAGTGTGTATCTGTAGTCTAGTGAGTGTGTATATAATGTCCAGTGAGTGTGTATATATAGTCTAATGAAAGTCTAGTGAGTGTGTATATAGTCTAGTGAGTATGTATATATAGTCTAGTGAGTGTGTATATAGTCTAGTGAGTGTGTATCTATAGTCTAGTGAGGGTGTATCTGAAGTCAATCTAGTGTGTATATATAGTCTAGTAAGTGTGTATATAGTCTAGTGAGTTTATATATAAAGTCTTCTGAGTGTATATATATAGTCTAGTGAGTGTGTATATATAGTCTAGTGAGTGTGTATATATAGTCTACTGAGTGTGTATTTATAGTCTAGTGCGTGTGTATATATAGTCCAGTGAGTGTGTATATATAGTCTAGTGAGTGTGTATATATAGTCTAGTGAGTGTGTATATAAAGTCTAGTGAGTGTATATATAAAGTCAGTTGAGTGTGTATATAGTCTAGTGAGTGTGTATATATTCTAGTGAGTGTGTATATATAGTCTAGTGAGTGTGTATATAACGTCTAGTGAGTGTGTATATATAGTCTAGTGAGTGTGTATATATAAAGTCAATTGAGTGTATATATAGTCTAGTGAGTGTGTATATATAGTCTAGTAAGTGTGTATATAGTCTAGTGAGTGTGTATATATAGTCTAGTGAGTGTGTATATACATTCTAGTGAGTGTGTATATATAGTCTAGTGAGTGTGTATATATTGTCTTGTGAGTGTATGTGTAAAGTCAATTGAGTGTATATATAAATAGTCTAGTGAGTGTATACATAAAGTCCAGTGAGTGTCTATATATAGTCTAGTGAATATGTATATATAGTCTAGTAAGTGTGAATATATAGTCTGATGAGTGTATATATGAACTCCAGTAAGCTTGTATATATAGTCTAGGGATTGTGTGTATATAGTTTAGTAAGTGTGTATATATAGTCTAGTGAGTGTGTATATACATTCTAGTGATTGTGTATATATAGTCTAGTGAGTGTGTATATATGGTCAAGTGAGTGTGTATATATAGTCTAGTGAGTGTATGTGTAAAGTCAATTGAGTGTATATATATAGTCTAGTGAGTGTATATATAAAGTCCAGTGAGTGTGTATATATAGTCTAGTAAGTGTGTATATATAGTCTAGTAAGTGTGTATATAAATTCTAGTGAGTGTGTATATATAGTCTAGTGATTATGTATATATAGTCTAGTAAGTGTGCATATATAGTCTGATTAGTGTATATATGAACTCAAGTAAGTTTGTATATATAGTCTAGGGATTGTGTTTATACAGTCTAGTGAGTGTGTATATATAGTCTAGTGAGTGTGTATATATGGTCAAGTGAGTGTGTATATATAGTCTAGTGAGTGTATGTGTAAAGTCAATTGAGTGTATATATATAGTCTAGTGAGTGTATATATAAAGTCCAGTGAGTGTGTATATATAGTCTAGTGAGTCTGTATATATAGTCTAGTAAGTGTGTATATATAGTCTAGTGAGTGTGTATATATAGTCTAGTGATTATGTATATAGTAGTCTAGTGAGTGTGTATATATAGTCTAGTGAGTGTGTATATATGAACTCAAGTAAGTGTGTATATATAGTCTAGTGAGTGTGTTTATACAGTCTAGTGAGTGTGTATATATAGTCTAGTGAGTGTATATATATAGTCTAGTGAGTGTGTATATATAGTCTAGTGAGTGTGTATATATAGTCTAGTGAGTGTGTATATACATTCTAGTGAGTGTGTATATATAGTCTAGTGCGTGTTTATATATAGTCCAGTGAGTGTGTATATATAGTCTAGTGAGTGTGTATATATAGTCTAGTGAGTGTGTATATATAGTCTAGTGAGTGTGTATATATAGTCTAGTGTGTGTGTATATATAGTCTAGTGAGTGTGTATATAGTCTAGTGAGTGTGTATATATAGTCTAGTGAGTGTGTATATATAGTCTAGTGAGTGTGTATATATAGTCTAGTGAGTGTGCATATATAGTCTAGTGAGTGTGTATATATACTCTAGTGAGTGTGTATATATAGTCTAGTGAGTCTGTATATATAGTCTAGTGAGTGTGTATATATAGTCTAGTGAGTCTGTATATAAATTCTAGTGAGTGTGTATGTATAGTCTAGTGAGTGTGTATATACATTCTAGTGAGTGTGTATATATAGTCTAGTGAGTGTGTATATACATTCTACTGAGTGTGTATATATAGGCTAGTGAGTGTGTATATATAGTCTAGTGAGTGTGTGTATATAGTCTAGTGAGTGTGTATATACATTCTAGGGAGTGTGTATATATAGTCTAGTGAGTGTGTATATATAGTCTAATGAGTGTGTATATATGGTCCAGTGAGTGTGTATATATAGTCTAGTAAGTGTGTATTTAAATTCTAGTGAGTGTGTATATATAGTCTAGTGATTATGTATATATAGTCTAGTGAGTGTGTATATATTGTCTGACGAGTGTATATATGAACTGTAGTGAGTTTGTATATATATTCTAGAGATTGTGTGTATATAGTCTAGTGAGTGTGTATATAGAGTCTAGCGTGTGTATAAATAGTCTAGTGTGTGTATATATAGTCTTATGAGTGTGTATATAACGTCTAGTGAGTGTGTATATTGTCTAGTGAATGTGTATATATAGTCTAGTGAGTGTGTATATATAGTCTAGTGAGTGTGTTTATATAGTCTAGTGAGTCTGTATATAAATTCTAGTGAGTGTGTGTATATATAGTCTAGTGAGTGTGTATATATTCTAGTGAGTGTGTGTATAAAGTCTAGTGAGTGTGTATATATAGGCTAGTGAATTAGTATATATAAAGTCAAATGAGTGTATATATAGTCTAGGGATAGTGTATATATAGTCTAGTGAGTGTATGTATAAAGTCAATTGAGTGTATATATATATAGTCTAGTGAGTGTATATATAAAGTCTACTGAGTGTATATATATAGTCTAGTGAGTGTGTATATATAGTCTAGTGAGTGTGTATATAAATTCTAGTGAATGTGTATATATAGTCTAGTGAATGTGTATATATAGTCTAGTGAGTGTGTATATATAGTCTAGTGAGTGTGTATATATAGTCTAGTGAGTGTGTATCTGTAGTCTAGTGAGTGTGTATATAATGTCCAGTGAGTGTGTATATATAGTCTAATGAAAGTCTAGTGAGTGTGTATATAGTCTAGTGAGTATGTATATATAGTCTAGTGAGTGTGTATATAGTCTAGTGAGTGTGTATCTATAGTCTAGTGAGGGTGTATCTGAAGTCAATCTAGTGTGTATATATAGTCTAGTAAGTGTGTATATAGTCTAGTGAGTTTATATATAAAGTCTTCTGAGTGTATATATATAGTCTAGTGAGTGTGTATATATAGTCTAGTGAGTGTGTATATATAGTCTACTGAGTGTGTATTTATAGTCTAGTGTGTGTATATATAGTCCAGTGAGTGTGTATATATAGTCTAGTGAGTGTGTATATATAGTCTAGTGAGTGTGTATATAAAGTCTAGTGAGTGTATATATAAAGTCAGTTGAGTGTGTATATAGTCTAGTGAGTGTGTATATATTCTAGTGAGTGTGTATATATAGTCTAGTGAGTGTGTATATAACGTCTAGTGAGTGTGTATATATAGTCTAGTGAGTGTGTATATATAAAGTCAATTGAGTGTATATATAGTCTAGTGAGTGTGTATATATAGTCTAGTAAGTGTGTATATAGTCTAGTGAGTGTGTATATATAGTCTAGTGAGTGTGTATATACATTCTAGTGAGTGTGTATATATAGTCTAGTGAGTGTGTATATATTGTCTTGTGAGTGTATGTGTAAAGTCAATTGAGTGTATATATAAATAGTCTAGTGAGTGTATACATAAAGTCCAGTGAGTGTCTATATATAGTCTAGTGAATATGTATATATAGTCTAGTAAGTGTGAATATATAGTCTGATGAGTGTATATATGAACTCCAGTAAGCTTGTATATATAGTCTAGGGATTGTGTGTATATAGTTTAGTAAGTGTGTATATATAGTCTAGTGAGTGTGTATATACATTCTAGTGATTGTGTATATATAGTCTAGTGAGTGTGTATATATGGTCAAGTGAGTGTGTATATATAGTCTAGTGAGTGTATGTGTAAAGTCAATTGAGTGTATATATATAGTCTAGTGAGTGTATATATAAAGTCCAGTGAGTGTGTATATATAGTCTAGTAAGTGTGTATATATAGTCTAGTAAGTGTGTATATAAATTCTAGTGAGTGTGTATATATAGTCTAGTGATTATGTATATATAGTCTAGTAAGTGTGCATATATAGTCTGATTAGTGTATATATGAACTCAAGTAAGTTTGTATATATAGTCTAGGGATTGTGTTTATACAGTCTAGTGAGTGTGTATATATAGTCTAGTGAGTGTGCATATATAGTCTAGTTAGTGTGTATATATAGTCTAGTGAGTGTATGTATAAAGTCAATTGAGTGTATATATATAGTCTAGTTAGTGTATATATAAAGTCTACTGAGTGTATATATATAGTCTAGTGAGTCTGTATATAAATTCTAGTGAGTGTGTATATATAGTCTTGTGAGTCTTTAAATATAGTCTAGTGATTGTTTATTAGTAGTCTAGTGAGTGTGTATATGTAGTCTAGTGAGTGTGTATATATGGTCAAGTGAGTGTGTATATATAGTCTAGTGAGTGTATGTATAAAGTCAATTGAGTGTATATATATAGTCTAGTGAGTGTATATATAAAGTCTACCTAGTGTATATATGTAGTCTATTGAGTGTGTATATATAGTCTAGTGAGTGTGTATATATAGTCTAGTGAGTGTGTATATATAGTCTAGTGCGTTTGTATATATAGTCCAGTGAGTGTGTATATATAGTCTAGTGAGTGTGTATATATATTCTAGTGATTATGTATATATAGTCTAGTAAGTGTGCATATATAGTCTGATTAGTGTATATATGAACTCAAGTAAGTTTGTATATATAGTCTAGGGATTGTGTTTATACAGTCTAGTGAGTGTGTATATATAGTCTAGTGAGTGTGCATATATAGTCTAGTTAGTGTGTATATATAGTCTAGTGAGTGTATGTATAAAGTCAATTGAGTGTATATATATAGTCTAGTTAGTGTATATATAAAGTCTACTGAGTGTATATATATAGTCTAGTGAGTCTGTATATAAATTCTAGTGAGTGTGTATATATAGTCTAGTGAGTCTTTAAATATAGTCTAGTGATTGTTTATTAGTAGTCTAGTGAGTGTGTATATGTAGTCTAGTGAGTGTGTATATATGGTCAAGTGAGTGTGTATATATAGTCTAGTGAGTGTATGTATAAAGTCAATTGAGTGTATATATATAGTCTAGTGAGTGTATATATAAAGTCTACTGAGTGTATATATGTAGTCTATTGAGTGTGTATATATAGTCTAGTGAGTGTGTATATATAGTCTAGTGAGTGTGTATATATAGTCTAGTGCGTGTGTATATATAGTCCAGTGAGTCTGTATATAAATTCTAGTGAGTGTGTATATATAGTCTTGTGAGTCTTTAAATATAGTCTAGTGATTGTTTATTAGTAGTCTAGTGAGTGTGTATATGTAGTCTAGTGAGTGTGTATATATGGTCAAGTGAGTGTGTATATATAGTCTAGTGAGTGTATGTATAAAGTCAATTGAGTGTATATATATAGTCTAGTGAGTGTATATATAAAGTCTACCTAGTGTATATATGTAGTCTATTGAGTGTGTATATATAGTCTAGTGAGTGTGTATATATAGTCTAGTGAGTGTGTATATATAGTCTAGTGTTTGTATATATAGTCCAGTGAGTGTGTATATATAGTCTAGTGAGTGTGTATATATATTCTAGTGATTATGTATATATAGTCTAGTAAGTGTGCATATATAGTCTGATTAGTGTATATATGAACTCAAGTAAGTTTGTATATATAGTCTAGGGATTGTGTTTATACAGTCTAGTGAGTGTGTATATATAGTCTAGTGAGTGTGCATATATAGTCTAGTTAGTGTGTATATATAGTCTAGTGAGTGTATGTATAAAGTCAATTGAGTGTATATATATAGTCTAGTTAGTGTATATATAAAGTCTACTGAGTGTATATATATAGTCTAGTGAGTCTGTATATAAATTCTAGTGAGTGTGTATATATAGTCTAGTGAGTCTTTAAATATAGTCTAGTGATTGTTTATTAGTAGTCTAGTGAGTGTGTATATGTAGTCTAGTGAGTGTGTATATATGGTCAAGTGAGTGTGTATATATAGTCTAGTGAGTGTATGTATAAAGTCAATTGAGTGTATATATATAGTCTAGTGAGTGTATATATAAAGTCTACTGAGTGTATATATGTAGTCTATTGAGTGTGTATATATAGTCTACTGAGTGTGTATATATAGTCTAGTGAGTGTGTATATATAGTCTAGTGCGTGTGTATATATAGTCCAGTGAGTGTGTATATATAGTCTAGTGAGTGTGTATATATATTCTAGTGAGTGTGTATATATAGTCTAGTGAGTGTGTATATATAGTCTAGTGCGTGTGTATATATAGTATAGTGAGTGTGTATGTATAGTCTAGTGAGTGTGTATATATAGTCTAGTGAGTGTGTATATATAGTCTAGTGAATATGTATATATAGTCTAGTAAGTGAGCATATATAGTCTGATGAGTGTATATATGAACTCAAGTAAGTTTGTACATATAGTCTAGGGATTGTGTTTATATAGTCTAGTGAGTGTATATATATAGTCTAGTGAGGGTGCATATATAGTCTAGTGAGTGTGTATATATACTCTAGTGAGTGTGTATATATAGTCTAGTGAGTCTGTTTATATAGTCTAGTGAGTGTGTATCTATAGTCTAGTGAGTGTGTATATATAGTCTAGTGAGTCTGTATATAAATTCTAGTGAGTGTGTGTATATATAGTCTAGTGAGTCTTTAAATATAGTCTAGTGATTGTGTATTACTAGTCTAGTGAGTGTGTATATGTAGTCTAGTGAGTGTGTATATAAAGTCTAGTGAGTATGTATATATAGTCTAGTGAGTGTGTATTTATAGTCTAGTGCGTGTGTATATATAGTCCAGTGAGTGTGTATATATAGTCTAGTGAGTGTGTATATATAGTCTAGTGAGTGTGTATATAAAGTCTAGTGAGTGTATATATAAAGTCAGTTGAGTGTGTATATAGTCTAGTGAGTGTGTATATATTCTAGTGAGTGTGTATATATAGTCTAGTGAGTGTGTATATAACGTCTAGTGAGTGTGTATATATAGTCTAGTGAGTGTGTATATATAAAGTCAATTGAGTGTATATATAGTCTAGTGAGTGTGTATATATAGTCTAGTAAGTGTGTATATAGTCTAGTGAGTGTGTATATATAGTCTAGTGAGTGTGTATATACATTCTAGTGAGTGTGTATATATAGTCTAGTGAGTGTGTATATATTGTCTTGTGAGTGTATGTGTAAAGTCAATTGAGTGTATATATAAATAGTCTAGTGAGTGTATACATAAAGTCCAGTGAGTGTGTATATATAGTCTAGTGAATATGTATATATAGTCTAGTAAGTGTGAATATATAGTCTGATGAGTGTATATATGAACTCCAGTAAGCTTGTATATATAGTCTAGGGATTGTGTGTATATAGTTTAGTAAGTGTGTATATATAGTCTAGTGAGTGTGTATATACATTCTAGTGATTGTGTATATATAGTCTAGTGAGTGTGTATATATGGTCAAGTGAGTGTGTATATATAGTCTAGT